>JASAND010026013.1:0-73720 GCA_030248195.1 Trissonchulus latispiculum | reverse complement strand
GAAGTTACGTATTGCTCGTGGAGAAAAAACCAAAACTTGGTGGGGGCGGGGGAGGTGGAGGAACTGTATGTAGTCAAATTTTGCAAATTTTGGGAGGCACTCGCAATTGCCGACTTCAAAATTGTAGGAGAATTTTTGGAAAAAATTACGATTTGCAGTTCCAGCAGACGAACTGCTCAACTTCGAATTTTTCAATAGCGAGTTCGATGCTACTCCTGAAAGAACGTATTATTACCGTAAAAATATGAGTAGCCTCAATAAAGGTGAATTTATGTTAAAGAAGATTTGCTAATCCTAGAGTGCAAAATGTCAATTCGCCTAACTCGTTTACTCCCAACAATGGCAATCTATTTACCGTACATTGTTTTATGACAAAATTATGGAATTAACAAAACAATTTTACTGACTTTACAGTTCAAGAACACGAAACTGTTCAAAATAAAAGAAAACAGAGAAACAAACCCAGCGAAAATATACGGTACTCGAAAGAGATTCCCTAAAATTAGACGCGAAAATGTACAGGAATCAGAGAGACGCAGTCGCACAAGAGAGACTGACTTTGTAGCTCAATTTTAATATGAAAATTATCTAAGGAACCGAAGTTCCTACACAAGAGTACAATTTACTTATCGTTCATAAAGATAGCGCTACACTTTGGCGTGGTTTCCTTTTCAAAAAATTCCCAAACTATGGAATTAAGTAGGCGAAACCTTCAAATATGCTATTTTCGTTCTCTGCATCGTTCTGGGTCTCAAATTTTTAGTGAAAAAGATAAGAAATTTTTTTGGCTTTTTGGCTTCTCAGTAGATAGATACATCAGATTGGTTGTTATGGATGGAAAGAAAAAAACATTTTGCTTTTACTTTTGTGGTTATTCAGCGGTCAGGTATAGCTTCAAAACGATTTTTAAAGTCGTGTCGGCCACGAAAATCAGCTCTTCAAACAGTTGCCAAATGTGCGGACAGTTCGCCCATTTCGGCAATTAATCGATAGGCGGCGATCAATGTGCCTAGATCAAGAGCTAGAGATTTGAAATGAAAAGCCATGCTGACAAGTTTCTTGAACATCAATTTTCAAAACCGACTTGCCGGATTTTTGCGTGATTTTGGCTCGGATAATCGTGTTAGTGGAGGGCCATTTTTCTTGGCTCTCGCCGCGAGAAACCGAATACAAATCTCGTCACTGCACATTTGCCGGATTGGAGTAGTGAAGCTTGTTGAGTCAAATCCAAAAATGTCCCTTCAAAATTCATATCCTTCATATCACGGCACAATAAAAAAATTACCGACTTACTGTTTTCAGAAATCGACTAAAGATTTCGGGTCTATATTCAGCCTGTCAGTCAGTGTATTACAGTATTTTTATTGTTTTGATAGTCTTGCAAACTCCAGATTATAAGCTTTAAAATGATATAATGCGTTTCTCTCAACTCCCACATTTGTTATAAAGGTTTCAAATTACTTCCAATTCTGTGAAGCACTTCCCACAAAAGGATATTTCCATGGTCATCGGTGTCACTTGGTACCTGACATTAGATGGTTTTTCCCAATTTTTGAAAGTTTTCATAAGAAGAGAAGAAAGTTGCTTTAATTGTTCATCTGAAAGTCTATATTCATTCCATCTCACGGATGAATGAATATAGACTTTCGAATGAATATAGTCATAACTGTATAGCTGCTGCGAAACTTTCAAAAATTGGGAAAAACCGCCCTAATAGGAAATCTCGAATTTTTGAACCGGTGTGAAGTATTTTCCGATATTTCCCTTCATTTTCATAGAAATATCCTTTTGTGCAGTGCTTCTGGGGTGATTATTTGAAACGCTATAACTTTCGCAATTTTGGGAGTTGGAAAGCGCTTTATACATCATTTTAAAGCTTATAATCTGCAAATTTACGTGGGCTTACGAAACTATCAAAATTAGCACAAATCTAGTAAAAATTTTCTGACACACTGACATCTGACAGGCTGAATATAGACCAAAAATCTTTGAACATCGATTTCTGAAAACAGTAGAATCGGCCAATTTTTTTATTGTGCCGTGATATGAAGGACATATGGGCCGAGGGACATTTTTTGGATTTGGCTCAACAAGCTTCACTACTCCAGAAAATCCGGCAAATGTGCGGTGACACGAAATTTCTGAAGTTTGTATTCAGTTTTCTCGCAACTGGAGATGTTTTAACTCAAACCAAGAAAAATGACCCTCCGCAATAGCACGAATTTTCATCCAGGCCAAAATCACGCAAATCCATTGGGTGGTTTTTGAGAAATCGATGTTCAAAGCAAAATAATTGCAGTTTTGTCAACATGGCTTTTCGGCCAAATCTCTAGCTCAAAGCAACGAAGTCCAGCTAATAGGCATTGATAAAATGGGCAATTAGACCGCCTATCGATTGAGTATAAGTAAACGAAACTTGTCCGCACGATTTGGCAGCTATTTTGAAAAAACTGATTTCCTCGAAAATGGCCGTTTTTTGACCCCAAAAATCGTTTTTGGCTTATACTGACTTAACCGCTAGAGATAGCTCAAAAGTTGTAAAAGCAAAAATGTTCGTTTTTGCACCCTCTTTCCATCCATAACAACCAATCTGATGTATCTACTATCTACTGAGAGTATAATGCCAGAAACCAAAAATTTCTTATCTTTTCACCTAAAAATTTGAGACTGGTCCCGGAACGTTAAAGAGAACGAAAATAGCATATTTGGAAAGTTTCATCTACTTTCATAAAGAATTGAATTCCATAGTTCCAAATTTACACAAAAGGAAACCACCACCTTAAAGTGTAGCGCTATCTTTATGAACGATAAATGTAAATTGTACTCTTGTGTAGGAACCTCGGTTCCTTAGATAATTTTCCATAATCTAAAATTGAGCGCAAAAGTCAGTCTCTCTTACGTCTTGGTGCAATGCGGTCGGGCTATTTTGTTCTCTCTGCAGTTCCTGCCGACCGTCTAATTTTGGGAATCTCTTTCGGGGGCTGACCCCCTTCTCCTCCCCTTGTCTGTACTTTGGGTTTGTTTCTCTGTTTTCTTTTATTTTGAATAATTGTTGGCCTTTGAAGTTTCGTGTTCTTGAACTGTAAAATTCAGTAAAATTGTTTTGTTAATTCCATAATTTTTGTCATAAAACCAGTAAACTCACGGTACTAAAATAGATTGCCGGCGCGTTTGTAGTTGTTTAGGGGTAAGCGAGTTAGGCGAGATTGACATGCACACACTCTAGGACCTTAGCAAATCTTCTTTAACATAAATTCACCTTTATTGAGGCTACTCATATTTTTACAACTGGCGACCGTTCTTTCAGGAGAGTAGCATGTCAGACTTGTCTCGCCCGCTTACTCGCTATTGGAAAAAAATTCGAGACGAAACAGTTCGTCTCTTTTCTGAACTACCTCCAAATTCTCAAGCGCCAGAAGTTACCGATAGTTTTTTAAATCGTAATTTTTTCCAAAAGTCTCCTACAATTTTGGGGGGTCGACAGTACGGGGGGATTGCCTCCCCCCAAAATTTACAAAATTTGACTCCCCCATACAGTTCAAATCCACCTCCCCCCCACCCCCACAAGTTTTGGTTTTTTCTCCACCTGTGCCACAAAATTCAGTGGTACATTTTTCAGAACCCCCCGCCCCCAAAATTCTGAACCCCCGCCCCCAAAATTCTGAACCCCCCCACCCCCAAAATTCTGAACCCCCCACCCCCAAAATTCTGAACCCCCCCCACCCCCAAAATTCTGAATCCCAAAATTCTGAACCCCCCATCCCCCAATTTTTCGTGGTGCTGTCCGACCCCCGACCCCACCTAGGAATAGGCGTAGCCATTCCGCTCCCCGGGGACGGTCGCTGGGGGAAATGTCTAGGGGGATATAAATTTTTCGGGGGCACTAATGAATGCTTGGGGCTCCCCAGCCGTCGGGGAACCCGTAGGGCAAAATTTGGGGGAAAATCCAATACTGACCGGAGAGAAACTACGGTACAGGTGTTGGGGGACCAGTTTCTAAGATGTCTAAGATCGTTTCTGAGTTTGCGTCTCCTCCAACCGAAAATTTGGGCAATTTAGGGGCGGATAACACACCCGCTCCCTCCCCCAAAAATCTTGTGGATCAAAATTCAGAAAATTCAAATTTTTGTCGGGATTTTGACAATTTTATTTCGCCTCGTTTTGATGTTGTTCAGAGTACGCAAAGTGTCCTTTCTGCTATGGGTTTGGGAAATGGGGCGGCCCCTAATGGTGTGTCTGGGCCGTTGTCTAGGCAAGCCGGAGAGGGACCCCCCCTTTCCCAACAATTTCAAAATTCACCCCTCCTCCAAATTATTACCCCCCCAATCCTCTCAAGGTGGGGCTGAAGCTCCTCCCCCCAAAGTACGTATTCTCTCCGGTCTCCTCAGGTTCCGCCCGATGTTGTCGGGACACTCTCCCGGCAGGTCGGAAACGGATCCTGCCCCCCTCCCACGAATTCAAACTTTTCTCAAAATTTTGGGCAAAATATTTTGGTTCCGTCCGGCCTTGCCGGGACACTCTACCGGCAGGTCGAAAACGGGACCCCTCCACCCTCTACCGGACCTAATTTTCAGCACAATTTCGTAGAAATTGTTGTTTGTTCAGAAAACGGGTCTGTTTATAATTCCGCTCACAGTCAAAATTCGGGTATTTTACCCGAGGGGGAGGGCTCAAACCATAACACCCCCGCATCATTTATGGAGCAGAATTTTGGTGGGGGGCACCACCCCCCAGGGCCCAATTACCTACCTCATACTCAAATTCTACATAGCATCCCAGCAGTCTCGGTGGCAGATTTTCAGAAAAATACGTACGTACCGCCGATAAATTCTCAAGCCCCCCAGTCGTCTCATCTAGGTGGGTTCGTCATTCCGCGTGACCAATGTGGAAACCCCCTGCCAAATCGGGCTACGGCTCCTTCCCATATTTCAGTACACTGCACTCCAGTTAGCCCCGGGGGCCCCTCTGCACCAAAATTACATCATACACGGCCCTCTTCGCCTCCCCCTCTACAAGTTCCCCACCCCAGCACTCAAAATCCTCCTTTAGCTTCTCCAAATCGTACAGCTCAGTATAGTTTCGTAAATAATCAGGACCCCCAATATTTTTCGATTCACCCCCGTTCATATGGCCAGCATTTTGTATGAAGGGGCCCAAATTGCCGCTCCTGACCAACAGGGTCAATAGCAACTCCCCCAGCTTCGTTATCAGCCCCCAAATGAACAATACCCGGAGGGGCAATATTTTATGCGTACCCCCGCAAATTTCGAATATGACCGGCTGGAACAGCAGGTTTTTCAGAATCCAGTGGTTGCTGAACTGGATAGAAATAGTGGGAGGGATCCCAACAAAATCTTCTGCCCCTCCGGGTACCTCCATACGTACCCCAACAGCCCCCTGTAAACCCCTATTACATGGCAGATATGGTCGCTTCTCATGCCTGTGTGACTGACTATGTATCTCAAAACCGCCCACCTACCCTCAGTGAGACCTCCCAGCAGCGGGGACAACACTCGTCTGTGTCCTCCTTATGGGAGGGCTGGACAGGAACCTCCAGGGGGTAACCCCCCTCAAAGTTTGGCACCTGTAACTTTTCCGCCAGTCACCAGCCCTCAACAAGTATGTACGTATATACCCCCACCCCTCCAACCATCACCTTCTCCACCCCCCCAGGGTCTCCCTCCTACCCCCTCATCTTTTTCAAATCAGAGTTCCCATACGGTGAATACTGTAGGAAAAAAATCTCGTCACCCCACCCCCGAAACCATGCAACCAACGGACATATCTGTCCCCAAATTTGATACCAGCCTTTTTCGCTATTATCTCGAGGTTTTACGAGAGGTCCCTCGCTATGACCCAAAATATGCCTACTTTGAGGACTGGCTCCCTCAATTCGAATCTGCCGTGGCGGTTCATGCGGTCCCGGAGGCCCAGTGGGGGCGTCTTTTCTGGAATAAACTCTCCGGAAAAGCTCAAATTTTTGCCTCCCGTTGTGGCCCACAGGTCGTAGAGTCATATGCAGGTTTTCTTGAATTGATCAAATCTTAATTCCCAAAACCCAACTCTCTTTACGTGACCGATTTTCAGCTTTTGCTCATCGAAAACAACTCCACAACGAATCTGTCCGCCATTATATTTCTGAATTGCAAGCAATGGCCTTCGACCTGTGGGACACCCAGGAGGAACGGGAGCAGCAATGCGTTCAACAGCTCTTTGCTGGAGTCCACCACAAGTACGCCCTCGCATTGGCCTCCCTCTACCAGCATGAACGCCCGACCATGCAGGATGTGCGTCGCATCATTGACCGTCTGGAGTCTCGAGAAGCCAGGGCTCACGTTATCTTATGATTTGCCTATCTATTATGTCGAGGAAGGCGGTTCTGATAAAAAAACTCAGAACCAAAAAACTCCGGATTCCACTTCTCAAGCGAATTTAGAGGTCGCTGTCTCCAGCCTTGGCTTCCGAGAGATGAAGGATTGGTTCGAGCAACACATCCAGGAAGACCTAGCCAAATGGGACGAAGAAAAGCGTAAGAAATTTTCCGCCCCTGTAGATATTGTAAAAAACGCGGTCATCCGCCTGAAAAATGTTGGGAAAGATATCCCTCGAAAGCTCCTCCTGATTACAAAAACCGCCCCCTCCCGGAACGAATTGACCACCTTTCTTACAATCAGACGCCCTACTCCCCCATTACCAGGGACAAACAAATCAACAACACTATTATCAACCTGTAAATTACACCCCACCTCCTCCGCCCACGCAATATGCCCCTATTCCGCCTAACCCCCAACCACCTCAATTTTCTGCTCCATCTTCAACTTCTCAACCCTTGTTCAGTACTGCGCGTCAACAGGTACCTTCTGTTCCGGCCCAAAATTTTCACCCCACTCCAGCTCAAACTCAAAATACTACCCCAACCCCTTACCAACGTATCGTTATGGCAAATGCTGATATTCCGGAGCTGTCACAAAATTTCGTACCTGCTTCGGATTCGGGAGCGGGAGCTCAAGCTGCTCCTAACTCGGGTGGGTCAGCCCCCCCCCTTCCACTGGAGTAACTTTACAACAAGCAAATCAGATGTTTAGTCAATTTCAAGTTGCTATGGTGTCAGCCCGGCCGGGTGGCGGCTGTGCTCCGTGGGGGGAGGGGCCCCTCCAGTCTAGTCCGTAGGCGCTTTCAATCTCCACTGAACTTGATTCTCGACATCTTGATCTGTCAATGTCAGAGGCCCAATTATCTAATGTTTTTTCAAAGGTAGTCCATAATTTGACTCATTTACAAGCAATTCAGAGGGATACGTATAATTTTATGCAAGAATATCATCATGCTTTATCTAACCAAATGCGCGAAATGGCGCTGCTACTAAAACGTTTATGTCCAAACCAATCCGAATATGACTCGATTATGTTCGTTGAAAAACATCCACCTCCTACCTGGGCCGCGGGTTTTTCTCCGGTTCTCGGGGGGATGCCCCCTTCTCAGCCCGCACAGGCACAGAGTGTCTCAGTGGCTAGGGAGACGGAACACACTACCGCCGTTGACACCGTACAAAACAAGGAAACCCCTGTTTCAGGCTATTTAGCTTCCGTAGCAGTGACTCCGGGGGCCTCCGCTGGAATTGAATCCGAACAGGTACTTGCGGCAGCGGACAATATGCCCGCTATTCTGGTAACCTCTGGGGCCGCAAAAATCTTGGCAATTACAGATTCCGGGGCGTCGATTTCTTTCATTAGTCCCCGAACAGTACAAAGAATTCTGGCCAGTGGGGTGGAGGTCCGTTTTGACCACCCTGATCCCATCACTGCCGTTACTTCAAACAACGCTCCCGTAAAAATTTCAGCCAAAGTTTTCGTTATTTTTACAGTGGGTTGCAAGGAACACGGTTGGTCTTTTCATATGGCACCTGAATTCTATCGCGACATGTTAATTGGCACCGATTTTATGAAAATATTTCAGTGGGACATAATGTTTTCTTCTAATGAGGTTAACATGCAAGGCATACACCATCCCCTACTTTCTGCGGTTGATATCCGTTCTGAATTTTTAGCAAATTGGTGTGACGAAACTCCGGCAGTGATGGCAGTAGACGTAGTAGTACCCCCCACTTCGGAGGTTTGGGCGCAGCCTCGAACCTCCTCCGCTGTTCGGGGTCCATTGTGTTTTTTCGACCACATGGAATCTTTATTGTCTGAGCACAAAGTTCTACCTTATGCTGAGGTGGTTCAAATTTTGGAAAATTTCTTCGAACTTTTAATGGTGAATCCAACTCCATCTCCGATTACGATTCCCCATGCCACAGTACTCGGGTCGGTTACTCCCGTGCGGGATTATTCCGCTCGAGAACCTGTTTTGTGCTATCTTAACATTTTCACTCCAGCTCAAGTTTATCTAGACGAATTTGCACGCGATTTGCTTTTTGCGGTTGATGCACGTATGGGGGATCCTCCACACAGGGAAGGTTCTCCATTCGACCCCTATCTACAGCAAAGAGCTCAAGATGATCAACAAATTGTGTTTCAGTGTCATGAAGAAAACATGGACTCGAATATTTTTTCAAAAGAGGGGGTAAGCCACCCCCTAGAAGAGGAAAATTTGGAACTAGAAATTGTGAAAGAAAACACTACCCTAGCAAAGGCATTGTCTACTCCCCCTGAGCCCCAAAACATTTCAAAAGAGGGGTAGCCTCCCCCTCATCATGCCAGACAACTGTTTTAAAACCTTCTTTAATTTCTTCGCCTTTACCTGAAAATTTAAAAAGGCCTTTTCCGTTAGTTTCAGTGGGGTTTTCTGACCAGCTCCAGTATTGGGTCGAAGATTCACCCAAGTCGCAGGAGGACGTTTCTTCCGGGAGAGGTTTTCTGGGCCGATGTCCAGGCAGCTCTCCTGGGGAACCCCCTGGTGTGACTGGGCCGTTGTCCAGTCAAGCCGGCGGGGAGTCCACTGCTCCTGCGTCTTCGGAGAATTTGGGCGGGGAAGAGGAGTGTGAAGCTCTTGAACCTGGGCCGTGGGTCCCGGTGAAATTTACAAGGCAAATACACCCGGGTGAGCCCGGATATACGTATAGTACACGCCAACAGTTACTAGAAATGTCAACTCATGAAAATTCTTTTTCTAGGGAGGTAGCCTCTCCGGAAAACGGGGGCGCCTCCAATAGCTTAACAGAAATTGTTAATTCTCCTGCTTTTGCTGAAGCAGAAAGACGCGCTCTCTTGTTCGAAAAAATCTAACTTGCCGACTGTTGTCTAACTCGTAGGAATCAACGCAGTGTGAAGTACTGTGTGTGTACCTCTATAATAAACTATGTCGGACTTCAGTAAATGATTGCAAGTAGGTATTCAGTGTTTGATATCCAGTCCTAGCCAAATGAGAGAAGATGCAAGAAATAGCTGTAGATTAGCGAGTAGATTAAAACAGAGTCACCTATGAGCCCTAGACGACCGTCTCCGAGCTAATAGACAAAGTAACCGCTAGGTTTTACTATAGTGAACACAAAAATATACTTTCCAACTTTGATACAAACATACGAAACTAATAGAACACATAAAGGGAGCACGGTAACAAGATACAAAGAGCACAAGGGAGGGCGTTACCCGCTCCCGTACACCTAAACTTCACCCACGTCTCCTCCCCAACTGATAAAAGTCCAACCGACTCCGATGCTGACAAAACTCCAACTAACGTAAACCTACCCTTTCTCTCACTTATATATGTTACGTGCAAATTGTGTTCCCGTGCAAATTGTAATTTGCACGGGAAAATCGTGCAAATTGTAATTTGCATAATGAAATCGTGCAAATTACAATCTGCACGGTTGGTTTCCATGCACTTTGCAGTTTGCACGGAAAGTGCCGTGCAAATTGTAAAATGCAGGTTTGGAAACTGGGTTATGGGTCATTGAGTCATGGGTCGTTTGGGTCGCTATTTTTGGCTGGGTCTTGGGTCACAACTTTTGTGAAACATTTGGGTCAGGGTGGGTCTGGGTCAAGTTTCCTGTGGGTCACTTTGGGTCTGGGTCAGAAACTTTAGAGGATCATTTTGGGCCTGGGTCACAGATTCTTGTCAAATCTTTAAAGTTTGAATTTTTGTGGAGGAATTTTAGCTAGTTTTAAAGGTAAACTCGCCGCTTCTAAAAACTTTTCGTGTCGTCGGCGCGTTCACCAACACATTCGTTAAATATTAAATGTGCCCGAGCAAACGAGAAACTAGCCAAAAGTCAACCGAGCCAAAGAGAAATTTCTCAAGATAAAATTTAATCAAAGAAAGAGACCGCTAGGGTCATCATGGAAAGATTGAATAATCAAGAAAAATAAACAAGATTTTTAGAAAATCAGCTCGGGCACTAAAGAAATTTTCAAAAGAATTTCCATATACACGGGGCTGCAGAACAACAACAACGCACAACAACGCCCCTTACACGTTTTCGTCCTCAACCGCCCTGACCTCCTGTTGGCGGTGGTCCTCTCGCATTACCGTAACCAGGTCTGGCAGATCAGAAAACTCCGTAAAACCATGTGGAGCTTGCCCATCCAATTTTGATGGGGAGCCGCGGGGGTCGGATTTAAACACGACAAGCGCGCATAATCCTGAGGCCCCATGTGCATAAGCATGGCTTCTGTCTTACCGACTCCCCAGTACACATTGTCATAGGCCTCGACGATGAGTCGAACCCCCGTCGACGCTAGCCACTCACGATACGATGGACAAACCTGGGCCTCTTCTCGAATAACGTCGAGCATAACAAATGCTCGCACATGGACTTTGGGATGTTCCCAAAAGCGGCGAAACGGAACTGACCGATCAAACCAGCCCCTGGTATAATGCTTCGACCCTTGCATAGCCTGAAACGGGCAACCCCGTGAGGCCAGATAGCGAGCCGACTCAGGCAAGCAAAACCAGTAGTTGGCGACGATGGTAACCGGTCTCCGAAAAACGGTATTCGTGCCCATAGATCTTCAAGTAAGGGCGATGGCCCTGCTCATCAATTTCCGGAATACGGTGCATGTTAGAAGCCACCATACGTTCGCCAAAGAACGGGACCACCCCCCGTACTCTTTGACTTGATCAGGCTGCATGGCTTCGTGGGCAAGCGACTCCTCTATAATCGCTTGAACCTTCTTTTCTAAAAACTTCGACTTTTTAGTCCAAGTTTCAATCATGTTACGCAAAGGTTGAAACCGAAACAATTAGATCAATAAAATATAGAAGAACTGGTAAAGCTGGGCAATTGCGGCCACCTTGGCACACGATTCCAGCGCAGCTTTCCCGACTAGTTCTATCCCCGGAAAGACCAAAACCCTCTCCCGAGCCAGAGGCGGGAACCGCAAGGTAGCCTGCCAAAAATCAGGACGCTCGGGTTGAATACGAAGTACATCGTACCCTGGAGGGGTAGGGGTGGGATGCGTCTCAAAGGACACACGTGCCCCCGGAATCAACTCATGCAGCTGGTCAAGGTAGTCGTCGAGTGCTGAAGATGGAACAGCAAATGGTGAGGCTTGCCCACGAAGCCATTTATCCCAGTAGGCGAAAGTGTGCACGAAATACGGATTTAGTGCCGAACAGCCCGAAATGGCCTGAACCGGAGGGAGCTCCGCATAGTGCCAGTAACGGTCCGCATACAAGCGGAACGGAACAGCAAGGTCAGAAACCGCCAGAAGCTCGGCCACCGACTGCCGAACCCACGGGTCCAAAGCCTGGGACCCCAGAAAAGGTGGGGTGCCCGCCATCTTATCCAGTGGCAGACCATACCGGTCCTCACCCGGATGGATGCGATACGGGTCAGCCCCGTCCATGAATTGCGGCCTGTCCGGCGGATTCGCAACCGGCGGTTTCCTTCAAAGACCGTATCCTCTGGGTCAATGAAATACTTTGGGAGATCCGCATGCAAATAGGTTGAAGACCCCTCTATATCAGAATCAGCCAAGACCAAGTCAGTCACGACACGGTGGTAGACCGGGTTCAAAACATGAGTAGCCGGTCACTGAATGGTCTCAGCTGGTGGGTGTAGCACCGGTTGCGGAGGCTGAAACGGCGGTACCCGTTGAACAGAAACCACAGGCGGAGTGGTCGCAAACGAAATTTGACATTGTGTTTCCATCAATACAGGCCGAGACACTGGCTCAACGGATCGCTGATGCCCTAACGGACCCACAGAGGTGGACCGAGACGGAATCCCCGCTTCCCAAGCCGAGACCCCAGGCAGGGCAAGCGACAGATGGAATAAGGAGTGATCCGCCGACAAATTCATACCAAAGGCGGGTTGTTCTACCCCTGACACAGGGGACGGAGCGAAGGCACCCGGAAAGAGGACCCTCAGCAGATCCAACACCGAAGTATCTCCCCTTCCCACTGTGTGGTATGCAACCTCAAAAGCATAGAAAGGCGGAAGATGACCGACTCGTTCTTGTAATTCAGCTGCTGAAATCCCCAGTAATGGAACCAATTCCAATTGTAACGGAGTACCCAACGGAGGGACACGCTGCCAGAACGTATCCACGAAGTTGAGCCTCTCCTGATACGGAATAGCACCTAACCCCTGAATTGATTGGGGCAGGCGAGCAGAAGATCCCGCCTGCCGCAGAGCCTGGGACCAAACTGGAGCTAGCTGTGCCGTTGTCTGCATCGGAGGACCCTGCAGCGAACGCGAAGGGTCAACACTAGGGCCCTCAAGCAGAACTGGTGGCAACAGCCCAGGGCGAGTAACTCCAGGGGCACTAAAAGGTGTACAATCAAAAGAGAAAAATCCAAAGAACGCTGGAGATGAATCAGCCAACAAAATAATACCCAACTCGTTTGTGGGAGCGGGAACTAACGTCAACAGATACTGTGCATCCGCCGTGACGTTGCAGACAACCACCTGTGGCTCACCCAAACCTTGTTGTTCTGTTTCCACCGCAGCAGAAATACCAGACGTTGTCATAGGCCCAGATGTTAGAAAGCCCGAACTTATTGGTGGTAATCCCGAACTTGTCGCGAGGAGACCAGAACTTGTCGGAGCAGAGCCCGAACTTGCCGGGACAGTGAACGAACTTGTCGAGACAGTGCCCGAACTTATCGGCACAGTGCCCGAACTTATCGGGACAGTGCCCGAACTTATCGGAACAGAGCCCGAACTTTGCACTAGAGTCTGCACAGGAGAGTCCACGGTTCCTAAAAGTTCGGTAGGCTCCTCCAAAGTCACTATCACCGTTGATGGAGTTATTTGATAGTCAGAATCACCTAAAAGAAACGCCTGATCTGCCGCAGAGGGCGTTGTGTCCATTCCAGTATCTGAGGAAGCTTCCTGTTGAGCCAACCGAGCCTGATGCTGTCGGGTAATTGGCCTATTTGTGGCTGGAGCCGAAGAATCGCCACGCCCAACACCACGTCGGACGCCCGGATTACTGCTGGGCTGAGAAGAAAAACGACCCAGGGGCGAACGGGAACGCGCTGCCCCAGAATGAGAATTTGAGTGAGGCCGGAGGGCGTAGGGAGAACCCGAATCACCTGACTCCACACCGGCGGGGTCCGCCCCGAACACGGTGGTAGGAGCCCCAGGCGAGGATGAGAAGGCGGGGTCAACCCCCCTCACCTCCGGCCCAGGCGGTGACCGGAATCCCAATGAAGCCTCCGTGGACCCACTATTATCCACTACCTCTTCTGCACCGATGGTCAAATTTGCCGCAACCGTTTCAGCTGCCGGCAACTGTTGCAATTAGGCGACCTCCTGATCCACAGACCCTGCTAGGCGCGCTCGTTTCACTGTGCTTGCGTCCACTACGATCCCTCTGGTTCTTCCTGTTGTTCAAATGCAGCCTCCTCTTCTTCCTGATCCGCCGCTGCGCTCGCCGCAGCCCTAGTTGCCTTAGACGGGCGACTGCGAATAGAAGCAGTACTGTCACTACGCAGCCTCGTGGGACTTGGGCGAGAATACGCTGACACCCACAGTTCATGTGCCGTCCAGTCATGAAAAGGCATGGGCTGCGTAGGCGGGCGCTCCTGGCGCGAAATAAGCGTTGGTTTCCAGATGGTAGTAGGAGTCGCGCCCGGAACAAGCGACGGATCTGGGAGAAGCGACAAAGCGTATAACTCCGGAAGAAGAGGAGGTGGGCCGTATTTGCCCGTAGTAGTAAGATCGGATTTTGAAGACTTCGCCTTCGTAGGCTTAGCTGCCTGAGATGTCCCTGGCTGGTCCTGCGCCTCTTCCGGTTTCTGCGCTAACGGTTGCTTCAGAGGTTCCCCCAGACAGTTCCTAAGACACTTCATGGTATCATAGCCTGAACAAACGCTAAGGGCCTTATAAGTTCGCAGCCACTGGAATTCTGGAACCCCAAACTCCTGGTCGAAATGTATATATCGCTGCACCACCAAAATAACATCCCGAACATCTGTTGCCCATAGCGCAATTCTGCCAACGTGGGAAACGGCTGGAGTCCCCTACAAGGAGCCGCCTTGCACATCTGTTCGGGGTACTGTAAAATTTCCTCCTGATACCATGAAAGTGGAATATCCACACGTTTACTCAGCGGTGGAGGAATTTGCTGGCCGTTCTTGTTACGCCACGGATACGGACCCCTCGTGTCAACGGGAGACCACTGCTGCATAGGATGGTCCGGAGGACGCGCACTAATTTGTCGCCCCAGATACGCAAGATCTGTGGCTGAATGGCGGGCATCTATTCCCAAAGCCCCTAACAAGCGCCGAACGTCGGCCAGAGGGTTCAAACCCAACAAGGGATAGGAAGTATTGTAGAAAAGGAGGGCCAACAAATACTGAAAATAGTCCCAAGATGGGTACTCAAAAAATAAAACGTACAATGGGATCAAATAGATACCCAACGATGTAGGGTCCTGTTTTGGATTTGTGGCGTGAACCTGATCAAGCCGAGAACGAAACAAATGCAACTTTTCTGGGTAGGGGATAGCAATTTGAATCAGGGACAAGGTACGATGGGGAGAAATCCCCAAGAACCCTCTGAGCGACACCCCTTCCAGATCCCACGCCAGAAACCCTGCCTTCTCTGCAGCTTCTACCCAAACAGGAACAGACCGGATCAATTGCTCAATTGACGTAACTACTGTAGTCGCCTTAGCTAAAGCATGGGAAAACCCCGTTTTCTGCGAAATGTGGCGAATGTATGCCGAATACTGAGACTGGTCAATTTGATCACGAAAAGTAAAAAATTCTGGGGGATGCTCTGACAAATTTTTCAAAAGAGTTTTACGCGAAATGAACGGAATAGCATCACCCCCCAATTCCTCCGGAAGCTCCAAAGGCTCCGGTTTGTCCTCTGCGGACGACTGAGAAGCAGCCGCCCCACTTTGAGGCTGCAATTCACGCCAATTGCCCCCCACAGTTTCCAATTGCGTACGTACAGATCGAGCGTTTTACTGCATCAGAATCGCTTTTTGAAGTTTTGCGAGACATTTTTTCCAGATAGGCTTTCCGGAAATTTTGTCAAAAGTCTAGAAATATTTCGAGACATTTTGCACTTTCGAGACATAATTGCAAACTTTCGTGACTTATTCAACTTTCGAGAGTTTCAACAACATTCGAGACACTTAACAAGTTTGGAGACACTTATTAGCGTTTTGTTATTACTATCCTGTGTGGACGATAGATTGAGGACAAATAATATGTGTTGGAGAGGTGCCGAATATCTTCTCGTTTTTATTAATTTTTGGAGTGAAAAGATGCAAAATTATAGTAAAAACTTTAAAATTTAAAATGTTAACTGAGTTCAGGTTCCGGTTCAGGCCGGGGCCTGACCACTGGTTGGCCGGGGCTAGGCCCTGGTGCATCCCTACTTCTAATAGAACATTAAATGCTTGAATCGAGGAAGTTAAAAATATTTTGTAGCTTTTGTAAGCTGCTTCTCATTATCCTTTTAAATTGTCACTAAGACCGTCAGAGAGACTGGCTTAATCACTTGCCGAGCCGATATTTATCTGACAATGTGGGGCTATATTTCAGCCATAAACGAGCTTTCTTTTGTTGAAATTTCAGTTGAATATACCATTGAAAATAGCGTGTTCAGCTTTTCGGCATCTTAAAGATTACTGAACTACTGTGAACACGATTTTAGCCGCTGGTCGACTTGTGACTGGAAAGACCTGACCATATGCTGCATTTGACATGCAGAAACATTTTGTCAGTGGTAAGTGCAGCTGACGTTAAATAGCGTAGAGCCTTCTAAACCGGCATAACTCAAAAGTGCAGAAAGTTGAGAGTCGACACTTTTGTTCTGTGGTATCGACTTTTAAAACTTGACCAAATTAGCTAAAAAGCGGTATACGGATACGTTTTCCACCAGCTAAAGTTGTAAGCGTAAAATATAAGCTTATATATACAGCTAAGCAAAAACCGATTCAAAAACTAAACTTCGTATTCGTGCTCTACGATCTTGAAAATCCCTGTATGCAACTTTTCATAAAAATTGGCAACAGTATATTTTCTGGTTTCACTTGGTCCCCAGTTGCGAATCAAAATCAAATTTCACGAAATCGAAAATTTTTGCGGTATTCGAACTCAGCGAGTGGGAAACATACCCATACCAAATTTTAGCTCATTTCGTCAAGTTTTAAAAAAATTTGAGTGGTATCGGGGGAATGGGAAAGACCCGTTTGTGTTCGGAAACAAAAGACCCCAAGTTTGACAAAAAAGCATACAAAACTTACATTTACATTTTTCTGGAATCCCTAGTTTGTTTGTTTTAGAGAAACAATGGTACAATATATCTTTTGAAGCCTATTATGGTCGTTATTCTTCAACGTTCCCACTCTTCTACAACTGTGTTTAAAAATAGGTTTTGTGTTTACGAATGTGCGCACATCTTCGCAATTCGAATAACACAGTTGAGAAACCCATACTTTGTCAAGGAAATTATTATCTTTAAAATGATGGCAAATATTGTTGATCTCATACTTTGAGTCACATGAGTAATTTGCAGTTGCCTTCCAAAGAGCTGATACCCGAACCGGTATTTTAAGTCATTGAGTTTGACATACTTGCACTGTAAAAATCGTAACCCTATCTAACCTCCTAAGACAATGCTATATTCCCGCAGAAGAATCGTTAATTAGCTTAGCCGATAATCGTTAAGTTATTGAGCCATTACATTTATTATTTTTACCGCAGCTATAGCTACATTTCTGCTCACTACTCACTTTCACTATTTCTACTCTTGCCACATTGTCGTCACTGCTGTGACAAATGTTTCTGCAGCCGTTAAAATTGGACGGCCCTTTGCTTTCTAGTATTAAATTACACATTGGCGTATGTGCTAATGTCATTGTTTAATACCAACCAGCTAACCTTTGGCCTCTGTTTAGAGTGTCAATATGCTTGAGAAGGAAACTGTTAGACTAAACAAGTTAACGTATCCTGTCACATTCCTATTCAGCAGTGCAGACACAATTAACAGCTGTCTCGTTTAATAGCCCTTTCGTTGTCAGCGCAAATGGCCAAAGGTCACATATAATGAGGGAAAAGACGTATGTACAATTGGAAACACGCTGACTTAATAACAAATGAAGTTTGTAATCTATATAAAAATGTACTTAAATCTTGGTTTCCCGATGAGTATTTTTCCCAAACATTATTTCAGCGTTGATGGATTTGTGATTTGATCAGTTCTGAAACTTTTTGCCGCAAATGTCAAGTAAGTTAAGCCCGGTTCATACTTGTCTCTATGCCACTGTCTCTGAGTCTCTGTCTCTAAGTCTCTGTCCTTTTGTCTCTACACTGATAGAGACAAGACGTTCATACTTAAACGGACAAAAAGACAGAGACTAGGTCATATGACAACTAATTCAAATTCTATTGGCCACTGGGTTTAATCAAAAACGAGCAAAAAGTATTTCAATCGAAAAATATGTTACTATTGTTGTTCCATTAACAGCCGAAGTTTTATTATGTTGAAAATAGACTTTAAAATTAGTTATAAATGTAGTTACTGCCCAAATCCGTTATCCGGCAGGTGCACAAATATTCATGCAACGTGACTGCACAACTTCAAAATTTGTGCAGAATTAAATTTTCAACTAAATAGTGTTACTTTCATAACGTTTATATGAGGTCAAAGTGATGCAAGATTCGATACATGCGAGAACCATTAATGTCTTAATCCCAAATTCGGTAGGTTACTGAATTGTCATTATATATTTGTGCAGTACAAAAGTTTCTTCATTCCCGAAGGGCCTTGTGGATTTCTGGGAAAATGGCATCTTCACTGACTGTGCACAATCTAACTTCATCATTCCCGAAGGGCCTTATGCAATTTAATAAAACCTGATTAAGGTATGCTGCAGATAAGCCCCATCTTAAATCTTTAATGCAGTCTTTCATTGAAGCATTTCCTCCATGCTTCACAGTAGCAGTCGACCTTCCGGATTTTCCATATATGGAAAATCCGGCAGGTTTACACGTTAAAGGTAGGCGCAATAGTGCAAAATCTGCCGGATCTGGTAGGTAGCATTTTTGTATCAATCTGAGGTGTCTTTGATGCAGAAATGTATAACTTGGTGCTGGTACCAATTTTAAACTATTTCCAGAACAGAAAGTCCCCAAAAATGGACCTGCCAGATCCGGCAGATTTTGTACTATTCTGCCTATCTTTAACACGTAAACCTGCCGGATTTTCCATATATGGAAAATCCGGCAGGTCGACTGCTAGTGTGAAACATGGAGGATATGCTTTAGTGATAGACTACATTAAAGATTTAAGATGGGGCTTATCTACAGCATACCTTAATCAGGTTTTATAAAATTGCATAAGGCCCTTCGGGAATGATGAAGTTAGATTGTGCACAGTCAGTGAAGATGCCATTTTCCCAGAAATCCACAAGGCCCTTCCGGAATGAAGAAACTTTTGTACTGCACAAACATATAATGACAATTCAGTAGCCTGCCGGATTTTGGTTTAAGACGTTAGTGATTCTTGCAGGTAAAAGCTCCTGCATAAAGCTGGGCTCACAGAAACGACATGAAAGTAGTACTATTTAGTTGTAAATTAAATTCTGCACAACTTTTCAAAGTTGTGCAAATGCTCTGCACAAGGATTTGTGCACCTGCCGGATAACGGATTTGGGCCGTAGTTACTTTTAAATACCCAACTTAACAGACATATCACGTGTTAGAATCTGCTATTTTGATTGGCTGCCGCTTAAGGACAGGCAGAAAAGTTGAGCATTGTTCGACTTCGCTTAGAGACTCTTAAGGACAGCTTGGATCTCTTTAACTATTTCCCCCCCCCAACTCGTTTGGGGGGGAAATAGTTAAATTGGGGTCATAAGTGTCAAGATGTATTTAAAGGTTGATATAAAAGTGATAGAAGTTATCTATTTGATTCTGACCTATTCTGAATGAAAAATAAAATAATCTTCCAGTTCTTTGTGTTCAAATTCAAAATATTTATTTTAAAATCATTTATTAGCTCTAGCTAATTCTTAAATTTAGTTTATATATATAATGAACTAATGTTAACTTAAATAATTCATGAAAGTCAAACATTAAATATATATTCTTAAAATTCAACATGTTTAAAATTTATATAACTTAAAATTTTTTTGAAAATTTAAAGTTTTTAGTTACAAATTGATTAAAAGCATCTGTTGTCAGTTCCATTTGTGTATTACTTCACTTGCGTTACTTACACGTTATTAAAATACGAGTTTATGTACAGTTTCCAATTTGGGGGGGGGGAAATAGTTAAATTGGGTCTTTTGGGGGGGAAATAGTTAAAGAGATCCGACAGCTTAGAGACAAAAGGACAAAAAGACAGAGACAGGTATGAACCGGCTAAAGACAGAGACATAGAGACAGAGACCTAGAGACAGAGACTCAGAGACAAGTATGAACCGGGCTTTACTAGTATTAACGCTAGAAGTATATTCCGGCTTTTAAGCATTGCTTCCTTTTTCAGCAATAACAGGCGAACATTTAAAATTCTGCATAAAGTGGAGCGTGGAATCCGGACAATTTTTCCACACATCTTTTTGCGCTTACTGACTTTTAATGCTCAAAGACGATTCCGCCAAAATACGATGGAGTAATTAATTCATCACACCTTCGAAACGCCACCAAATAACAACAATAGCATCCATAATTAAATCTATCACTGAGAAAGCAATGGATAACGAAGTCACGTAATTTGCTCACAAGTTGAGACAGCTACTTGGTGCACAAGTTGGAGACAATTTGGTCTTATGTTGCTATGGTTAACCACAATTCATAAAACCTCAGTTAACATTCACCGCTATGTTACCACACCCAATTTTTGCACAACTTTCGTATCCCACAAAAAAGTATTCATTGGTCTAGAGATTATTTTACGCTGTTGTAAAGTACTATACGTGAGGGAGGACTACTAAATTTTGAGTACTTTACCTTACCCATAGGGTTGAAGGCGAAACGAAGTTTGTATGCGTGTCATGTCGAGTTTGGACAGACGAAACCAACTTGTGAACTTCTGCGCACAGTACTTCTACTAGCCTTTCAATTTTTAATTAATTCATGAAAATTAAAAATTTAACTTAGAAGATTTTTATTATTGAATACAGCTCCGCTTAAAAGGCGGGGTGTCATGTAGTGACAAAGAGAGAAAAAAAAGTTTGAATTATTCTGAGAATCAATCCAATACTTTCATTCTATATAGTTGTTCATTGTCAGTAAATCAATATCTTAGCTGTTGCTTAATACTATCTGCATCCAACATTCTCAACAAAAGAAAAGAATGGGATGGCTAGATGAATCTTTAACCACAACCACTTCAATAGTCTGCACACTGGGAGCCTGCATGGTGCAGGCTCCTGTGCTTATATCACTGGTCAGGAATCAAGATTCCTTGGATGCCGAAGTTGACAAGATCTAAGCTAAGTCTTTGAGTTTTTTATATATATTTGATTACTTTAGCTATAGCGCGATAGGCATGGAGGGTGAAAAAGGTCCCTCTGTGTCTATTGTGCTTATAAGTTATTGCTAGTTAAATGATAATTCAAAATGGTTAACGAATGATTATACCGAATCTCACGCAGAAACCAGGCCGCCCAGAGGGGAGAAGGTACCCTCTGCATATATGCCGGCCGCAAACACGAAAGTTGGGATCCAAAGGATCCATTTTTTAAAAAAACTGCGAACTTATTTTGACTTCGATTCCTTAAACCAAAGTTTTCTGGTTCCAGCTGGCACCAGTCAACCATTTATACATAGGAATAGCACTGCAGCAGTGCCGTTTGCATCCCCCCTAATTGTACTTTGTACTTATCCGAGATCTTCAAGGAGTTGACCGTCCATGAGGGGAAACCCTTGTGGATGGAGCCAACGGGTGACTCCGATGCAGTGAAAGCAGCGCAGTCACTTCTGCTCCGGCAGTAGCCTTGCCTTCGCCTCGGGTAATTGCATTCTGCAATTATTCAACGCTAGACCGTGGTCCCTGAGCAAAATTGGTCTGGCGTTACCCCTCCTCGCGAAAGCAACTGGGGTGTGGCAATACAGGAAAAAAAAACTTAGAAGATTTAAAATTCAACTTGGCATCAAATTTTAAGGCTTCAAAATTAATTAAAAATTTTAAAGGGCAAATTGAAATAGAAATTTCACAATGCCAAGGAAATTCGGCAGTAATTTGATATATATATATATATATATATATATATATATATATATATATATATATATATATATATATATATATATATATATATATATATATATATATATATATATATATATATCATGTCCGGATTTTAAGTCTTCAAAAATTATTTTAAGTTTTAATTCCAAGGTTCCGCAGACTCACATTTTGACCACAATTTAATGTAAAAATGGTCAAATTCATTTGACCTTATCGGTATATTTTTGGCGCAAGCGAGAAAATGATATCTTTTTAATTTTCTATATTATATTTGCTGCCGCCTCACCGCCGTCGGTGTTTGAGCATTTTTGAGGAAAGGGGAATGCTGACACTGAATAATTGCCACTGCCATGGCAATTACCCGAGGTGTTCTACAAGGCTGTCAGACCGTCCGTTACGTCCACGGTAGTGGCGTTTCTGTGGTAGCTCCACCTGACGAGCGACCACCCTTGACAGTCTCTGTTAAATGCTCAGGAAGGATGTTAAATAGGGTGCTAGACCTATTTTTCAAGCTCGTGTTTCCTATATTAAAATCAGGACATCTCAACATTGAGCTGCAATCACTCAACAACTGTAAGACTTAAGACTTTCATTTTAAAACTAAAGTCTGACCAAAAATTCTTGGAACCGCACTGTGAGCGCTTGTCCTGAGTTAACCTTTGAAGTTAGTCTATATAAAGTATATATTTTTAGAAACCTCAGGAGGAGGAGAATCCGGTAAAACCATCATATCCGGTCCATATCCGGTTACCGGATGCCAAGTCGATAAAAACGCTTCAGATTCGGAAAGAAAATGCTAATTAATTCATACTATAGCATATCGGTCGTTGGCCCAAGACATCTCCGAAAATCCGGTCACATCCGGTCCATGTCCGGTAACCGGAAGTACAGGTCACAAAAACGGTACAGCAAGATGGGTAGGTCGTACAGTTTCGCTGATTGAATTTTTTGATTCAGCGGGTCGAAATTAGTCTATATACAATGTTTTGTCCAATTTGGACCAAAATTGCGTGATTTATGGTCGTATCCGGTGCGAAAAAAAACGGAAAAACCGGTTATTCCGGTCTGGTGCTCGGAATCGCGGATAAAAAAATGTTAGTTTTTGGCACAATGAATATTTGGGAGGCTACTTTCATTTTACAGGTGTCAAAGTAATCGAATACCGGGTCAATTTCCGGTTCTGAGCTTTCAAATTTGAGATTTCATGGGCTATTATCTCAGTATCTGGTTGGTCCGGAAGTCAAATTATTTCATTAAAATGATATTTCGTCTATCCCTAACAAGCATCAACCTCAATTTACTTCATATCTGCTGTAACTTTTGAATGATGGAGTTTTAAAAAGGGTTCAAAAATAACTTATATTGCATGCGACAAAGCTATTAAGCGTATCGGATCAAACCTCATGTCCGGTTTAACAATTAAACCAGCAAAATTAGCCCACTTTTAGAATGCTATCATTCAAAAATTACAGCAGATATGAAGTAATTTGAGGTTGATGCTTGTTAGGGATAGCCGAAATATCATTTTAATGAAATAATTTTACTTCCGGACCAACCGGATACTGAGATAATAGCCCATGAAATCTCAAATTTGAAAGCTCAGAACCGGAAATCGACCGGATATTCGTTTACTTTGACACCGGTAAAATGAAAGTAGACTCCCAAATATTCATTGTGCCAAAAACTAACATTTTTTATCCGCGATTCCGAGCACCAGACCGGAAAAACCGATTTTACCGTTTTTTCGCACCGGATACGACCATAAATCACGCAATTAGAGTCCAAATTGGACAAAACTTCGTACATAGACTAATTTCGATCCGCTGAATCCAAAAATTCAATCAGCGAAACTGTGCGACCTACCCATCTTGCTGTACAGTTTTTGTGACATAGACATCCGGTTACCGGACATGAACCGGATATGACCGGATTTTCGGAAGTGTCTTGGGCCAAGGACCAATTTGCTATAGTATGAATTAATTAGCATTCTCTTTCCGAATCTGAAGCGTTTTTATCGATTTGGCATCCGGTAACCGGATATAGACCGGATATGATGGTTTTACCGGATTCTCCTCCTCCTGAGGTTTCTAAAAATATATACTTTACATAGACTAACTTCCAAGGTTAACTCAAGACAAGCGCTCACAGTTCGGTTCCAAGAATTTTTGGTCAGACTTTAGTTAAAATATATTATACTGACTGGACAATAAAATATGTAAATCGCTATATCGGAAAAAAGACAAATAACCACAAAACTGGACCTTCCTTTAATTACTTGTAATTTTCTGCATTTTGCTGCCATGCCATTTGTTTAGTTATTTGTTTAGTTTAGCCATTTAATGCAACACCAACAACTAATCTTTGGTTAGTTGTTGGTGTTGCATTAAATGTTGTATAAAATAAAACATATTATTGTTCGGTGGTAACCAGTGCAGTGTGTAGCGAGAGATGAAAACGTCTAGGTTGAATGAGTACGTTTTAAATGCTTCAATACATAATATCTGAATAATGCTGCAGGTCTCGTTCTGCAAGGAAAGGCTTACATAGTGCTGTATTAAGGTAGCATGTATGATGCAAGTGCCGAAATCGGGTAGAGTTTCACCAAAGTGGTGATTCATAATACGCGGCCCGGCCCGGACCTACCCGATGACAAAATTTTTAGGTGCGGCCCGCAACCTGACAAAATTCGGTCCAGCCCGGCCCGATGAAAGAAAATTTCCAAAATGCTACTGAAAATATTATTTCAAATGCTTTAACGCATGATGGAAACGCTAAATTATGCTACAAAATGCTAAATTGTGCTGAAAAACAACCAGAATGAGTAAATATTTAGCGAATTTTAGTTATTTCACAACATTTTCTAGAGTCGATGCGGTCCCTTTTGGCACTCTCAGGTCCGCAGTTGAAAACTTTCAGGGCCCGGCCCGCTAACCAATAGATGTCGGCTCTGCCCGGGCATGCAGAAATGCTCATCTCTAACACATAATACTCATATCATGACACGCGAAATGACTGATAGAAAAGATCCGCAACGTAGTCACGTAGCTTTAGGTACCGAGTGCTCTATATAAACGCATGAAAAAATTGAGAACCTTTCTTTTGATGAGAGTTCTTGGTTTTCGAACTTTTATCTTGACGAAAGCCGCTTTTACAAAATCAAACCTTTAGTTAAATTCATAGCTCCCCTTAATTTGTCAAGCTTTAAGCCAAAAAACTGCGAAGCCAAAACTAAATATTAAAATAACTTTATTTTTAATATTAGTTTCATTAGCATTGGCTGCGTGTAAAAGCACAAAAAACTATTTTGTGCTGAGGGTCGGCAGAACGCATGGCTTAAGACTTCGAAGTGTGTGCCTAAGAATGGTTGGGAGTAACCCCAAACGTCCGACAAACCTATCATTGATAGTTACTCTCATAACCGGCGAGTGCTTTTCAAATGATTAAATTCAGCATTTTGTCTACAGATCTAATAATTTAAGCATGCTGGAATATATTATTCTGTAGTAATGACATGCTTCTCGAAAGTTAGAAAATTTTCGAGAAAGTGCGTAATTTCTTCACATGTTTTAAGGTATTTTCTAAATATTTCTCGAAGGTTTTGAAAATTTTAGGGACACATTTAATTTTCAATTTGACAACTTTTGAGACATTTGGTGATAACTTTTGAGCCGCTTTTTCTCAACGTTCCGGAAACCTTCTGCACTCGCTGTTGAGTTAAAGCTGACATACCCATAAATATAAACAAGCTAAACAAAGCATATTTTGTATTTCAAGACATTTTCATATTTCTAGACAATGTTTCAAGACATTTTTGTATTTCGAGACATTTTCAGATTTCTAAATAATGTTTCTAGACATTTTAATTTTTCGAGACTTATTTCCAGCATTTACTAGAAATATTTTCAAGAGTCTCGAAATATTTTCCGAAGTCTAGAAATGTTTATAAAACTTTCTAGACAGTTGCGTAATGTTTCAAGAAATATTTTGTAAATGTCTCGAAAGATAAAATTTTTCACGACAAAATGTCTCGAAAGTTGTTAACTTGTCTCGAAATATTTCTAGACAAATTGTCAACTTTCCGGAAACCTTCTGCACTCGCGGTGGAGTTTAACGTGACAGACCCATTAGATGTTTCTGTTTCAGCCTCAGGGTTCGATGAAACCCTTCGCCGCCTCGCTCAAGACTCATTTTTGCAACTTTTGCCTAATATTTTTCGGACACCGGAACAACTTTTCGCTTTGGAACAGTATGGGTTATCCCAACTTCAGATTTTTGAAAAACTGGGTATTCCCCCCTTGGAAACCTTTGGCTTTTACTCATGCCGTCCTTCAAATTAATACTTCTCATATGCCAAATTTATTCAAGATTTTTTATCCGAAACCCCCGGTTAATCCCCTACTCGAGACGTCGGCCGGAGGTCTGTTGTCTTTGCTGAATTTAAACCTGTCTGGATTGTCTGGAGGGTCGGACGCTGCGGCTCCGGGTTCTGGCCCTTTGCGGTCTACACCCGGTTCCGAGCTCCCGTCTGCTCCGGCAGTGCAGGTTGTGGGCGTTTCTGATCAACCTGGGCCATCCCATCGTCCCGATATTCCTGCTGTCTTAGATGTTCCTATGGAGGAGCCGGTGGTTCAGCTTCATGTTCCGCCTCCACAACCTCCACCTCTTCAAGTTGCCCCCTATTCCGTTTCGCCATTTGCGGGTCTTCCGGCGGATAGACAAATTGTTTGGCCTGCATCTCATTTTTTGTTTCCATCTAACTTAGTTCTGGATGTGACTGGCCTTGTTTCGGGATCGCTCTCATCTGAGGCGACTCCTACAATTGTAGTTGACCAGCGTCCGCAGTATATTGTTCAACCTTGGGCAGGTCCATATAAGGCGACCAAGATCATTCGCGAGCGTGGTCTTGCGCAGATTCCTCCAGGGTTACGGAAGTTCAACAAGTGTCCTCCTAATTTTGCCGATTCTGAGAAGCAGCTGCCTTGCGGCACCCAGCCGTTTACCGGGCCTCAGAAGGTTGACGAACCCTTTTGGCCAGGTGTCCACTATTTGATCCATCACTATCCGTATATGGTCCCTTTTCGGATCCATTCGGAGCCATACTGGCAAATTGCTTGTCTTCCGGACCTTCAGTCTAAGATCGATGGCTCTTCCTTGAATCCCTATTTTATTGCTATTTACAACTTTTGGGATCAGGTCTTTCGCCGTAATGATATTCCTTTTGCAGTGACTGATAATGTCTACGATAATAATCTGCAGTGTATTAAAAATCTTTTTCCGGGGGCTGAGGTGCATTGCACCCCCATGGAACACAAGTTTGTCACTTCCGATGGGTCTCCTTATCCGACCTTGGACCGCTATCGCTGGACAGTCCACCTTGACTTTCCTCCGATTTACCGTCGAGGTGTTCTTGAATTTGACTCCTTCCGACTGGTTGGCCAGGCCGCTAACCTGTGGGCTGCCACTGCGGCTGCAGCGGCTAAAATTGTTCCGTTTATTAACATCTATCCAACATATTTGATGGCTCGCGGTCCGCCCTGCAAGTATGTGAGATTCATCACTAAGATCACCAAAGATCTCGCTAATCTGGCTGAGGACACGGTCAACAAAGTTTGGGCTCACTCTCACAATCAGGCCCACAAAGCCCCGATGAACCGTCAAGTCATCTGGTTCAAAGGTCCTACTGCTATTGCCTCCAATATGTGGATCGTTGAGCCCGATCCTCTTTCAAATTCAAAGGACCCGGTTTACATTCAGTGGGGTGAAGATGAGTTTGGTACCTCTGAACAGCTGTACCATTGGCGTAAGTTTGAGGACTGGTTCGGTATCAAGGAACCGGCCCGGGTGGTGGCGTCCATGGAGTGCCCCTTCCAAGCCCAATACTTGGCCGAGGAATTCGTGGCCAAATGGGTTCCGAAAGGCACGCGAAAACGGGTCCGGGCTCACTGATTCGAGCACTTTTGATGCTTGATGTTATCCGAGCCAAGACTGTCTCCTGCCCTCAATTTCGGCGTTGGCTGCATGACACCGGCGTGGCTTATCTAGTTGAAGCAGTGCCGAATGACCTCTACTGGGGTTGTGGCTATGACGCTCTGGAGCTTCAGGCCATGCCACCGGCCCGCCGCCGCGAAGTTCTTAGTGACCCCAACCCAAAAGGCCAGAATTGGATGGGGAAAATTTGTATGATCGTCCGGCGGGAGCTCTTCCCCCAGCTTCCTCACGAGCTGGCTGTCCGCGAAGCTGAGCAAAACCTCCGGGAGGCAAAATACCCTGCTCCTTTGTAATTGTTTTCTGTGTATGCGGCGGGGTGGGATAGTTGTATGGCCCGTGTGTGGGGGGATACAGCTGTCGTGTACTAACTTTTGTAATGGGGGATCTGTTTTGTGTTATCTACATGTAATCTAATCATACTTTTTCAGGTATAAACTTGATTTATTTTCTCGAATACGATTTTCTTTTTCTTTACAAAAGTATTATTTTACTTGAATTTTTCCCGTTCTCAACATTTCAATTAAAAGTTGAGTGTTCTTTTCAAAGCGAATTAAATCTTGCGAATTCTTACACATATTTTATTTTTATCTTGCATATGACTACTTACTCTATTTTATCAAAATTTTATCTTTAACTTTACTTTCATTTTAAACATGCAATCATACTGGTGTTGTTCCACCGTCTCGTATCTCGGCGGGTCCGTGGTTGCTCGTCGCCTGTGTCTTGCTTATGGCAAGGCAAGGGTGGGCGGTCAACCCCGGACCGGCATCTAGACTCCGTAGCTTATCTTTTGCTTTCTTTGATTTCGGCGCAGTCTACGGTCGCTGGTTGTCTGGATACTCTCTAGGCTGCAGTAGCCGTAGGCTCGCGTCTTCTCTTCCCTAAATTAATCGGGCCGTTATGATGTGTTGTTTAGGCCAATGGGCCTTATATTTGTGACTTGTGGCATACGTGCCTTATATATATATATATACATATACATATATATATATATATATATATATTATTTTTCTACTGTAGGCCTTCGTGCCGTATGTTATTCCCCATATATTATGCCGTATTTAATCCGTTTTTGTTTGTTATGTTTACTGTAACATATTTTCCCCTTCCCTCCCCCCAGTCCCTCTACGGCGGCGAGTTCCCCTTTTATGATGCTATATATGCTATGTAAATTGTTTATGCCCCTATAACAATGATTGTGGCCCGGATAATTCCGTGGTTAGTGGTGGGCCCGAAGGTACGGGTAGGCCCGGTATTTGGTGATTTTGGGCTTGGTTAGTCTTGTGTGGCCGGTGATTGGTAGTTGGGCTGGAGCGGCTCGCGCCGTGGGGCGCCCGCTCACCTTCCGGAGGTTGGTACGATGGTGGCTGTGGGGTCTACCCCCTACAGCATGGTTCTCGGCGGCCTTCCTGGCCTATAAACTTTGAACTTTGTTATATCAGTCTGTATTGTGATTGTGTGCATTCCGGTTTCCCCTACTCGTCCGCTCCCCCTCCCCCTTTCCCATCTTTTCTAACTTGCGTTGTGTTTTTTTCATTCCATCTGTATGCTTTATTTTTGTCTGATAGCTTTAATAGGTTGGGGGGGGGGGAATTTACTTGGGTTATACTTTATGGGGTTTTTCGCTTGATTATCACCTTGTTAAATTCTATTGCTCTTTAAAAAATTTTCTCCTTATTTCTACAGTTTCTTTCGAGATTCTTTCAAAGGGGTGCCCTCTAGTTCGGCTAGTCCGTCCTATATATGTCGTGTATTATTCCCTTTTTCTAACTGTTTTTGTTTGATTCTACTGTTGTACCGCGGGTTTACTTGCATAATTTTGTACTGCCATCTATGCCTTCCGTTTTGCCATTTTTATGGTGCAGCTAAAATTTCATGTGTGCTTTATTTTTGCGCGGCTTTATTTTTGGCATTTAGTAAGATTCGGGCATAATATGTTTACTCCGGGGGAGGCTTCCCTGGATTGTGTACTCGTATGCCTTTTCGCTCTTTTCGCGCAATTTCTCATAAATTTCTATAAATTTTCCGTTGGAGTAGCCTCTCCCGGAGCATCTATATATACTATATTTTTGTCTACAGCTGGGTTTAAAATTTTATTTCTTTGCATAGTCTTGTATAGTATATTTTCTATTGCATAGTCGTCTAGTTTTCTAGAAATGTATAGTTTCGGGCTTTTATATTTGTGATGTTTCTGAAAATGAGTTTCCCCTATTGTGTTAAAATTTTTTCGGGTTGCTCTGCCTTGTGAGACCTGCGCTCAAAACAGACCCGTCGCGGCTGAAGGGTTATCTGTCTTTTTTGTGTTGAGTCAATGTACTCTACTCATGTTGTGTGTTGTCCGGCACGTGCCGAAGTAGTTTTACCCGTGTCTCGAAAACAGACCCCTAAAATTTGGCAAAGCCAGGGGCTCGAGTGAGATACAGTTTTAATTCTTTCTGCTTTTCTAAAACGACGTTTTATCTGCACTAGTACCTAAGTTACGTAGGCTAACCCTCATTTTTATTACTAATTTTGCCCGGAGGCCGCGGCGAGGGCGCGCGTTTCAAAAGAGGGGGTAATCTGTGAAGTATTTTCCGATATTTTCCTTCATTTTCATAGAAATTCACTTAAAGTGTAGCGCTATCTTTATGAACGATAAATGTAAATTGTACTCTTGTGTAGGAACCTCGGTTCCTTAGCTAATTTTCCATAATCTAAAATTGAGCGCAAAAGTCAGTCTCTCTTACGTCTTGGTGCAATGCGGTCGGGCTATTTTGTTCTCTCTGCAGTTCCTGCCTACCGTCTAATTTTGGGAATCTCTTTCGGGGGCTGACCCCCCTTCTCCTCTCCTTGTCTGTGCTTTGGGTTTGTTTATCTGTTTTCTTTTGTTTTGAATAATTGTTGGCCTTTGAAGTTTCGTGTTCTTGAACTGTAAAATTCAGTTTCATTGTTTTGTTAATTTCATAATTTTTGTCATAAAACCAGTAAACTCACGGTACTAAAATAGATTGCCGGCGCGTTTGTAGTTGTTTGGGGGTAAGCGAGTTAGGCGAGATTGACATGCACACGCTCTAGGGCCTTAGCAAATCTTCTTTAACATAAATCCACCTTTATTGAGGCTACTCATATTTTTACACCGGGATTGCGCGGAGGGTGTTAGAACGTTAAAAGAACGTATTTCGGAAAGTTTCACCAAATTTCATCCTGATTTGCGCCGCCAACCAACAATTTGTGCCCAAAAGGAATCACCACCTTAAGGTGCTGGTATCGTTTTGTGCAGTGCTTTTGTGGGTATTTTTTGAAACGCCATAAGTTTCGCAATTTTGTGAGTTGGAAAGAGCTTTATACATCATTTTAAAGCTTATAATCTGTAGATTCTCATGAGAGTACGAAACTAGTAAAAATCCCCAAAAAATAGCGAAAATTTTCTGGCATACTGACATCTGACAGGCTGAGTATAGACCAAAAATTTTTGAACATCGATTTCTCAAAACTGTAGAATGAGCCAAAATTTTTTCTTGTGCTGTCCTATAAGGGACATGTGGTCCGAGGGACATTTTTTTGGATTTGGCTTAGCAGGTCTTAACGGTCAAGAAAATCTATTAAATGTGCGGTGACACGAAATTTCGCAACTTTGCATTGAGTTTTCTCGCAACTGGAGATGTTTTAGCTCAAACCAAGAAAAATGTCCCTCCGCAATAGTGCGAATTCTCATTTTGCCAAAACTCGCGCGAATCCATTGGGTAGTTTTTGAGAAATCGATGTTCAAAACAAAATAATCACAGTTTTGCCAAAATGGTTTTTCTGCCAAATCTCTAGCTTAGAGCAACAAACTCCAGCTAATAGGCATTGATAAAATGTGCAATGAGACTGTGTATCGATCGAGTATAAATAAACCAAAATTGTCTGTACGATTTGGCAGTAATTTTGAAAAAACTGATTTTCTCGAAGACGGCCATTTTTGGACCCCAAAAATCGTTTTTTGCATATATTGACTTAATCACTAGAGATAGCTCAAAAGTTGTAAAAGCAAAAATGTTCATTTTTGCGCCCTCTTTCCAGCCATACCAACCAATCTGGTGTCTCGACTATGGGCTGAAAGAATAATGGCAAAAACCAAAACTTTCTTATCTTTGCACCTAAAAATGCGGGACTCATTTTCAAACTTCATATGGAGATTACAAGGTGACTTTCAAGATTCGTCAATGTTGATGGTTTTTGCTTAACTACTCGTAAATTAACATCACTAATTAGTATAAATTTTATATCACTAAAACCAGCAAGCTTTGCTCTTTCAGAATATCCAAAAATATTTACCCTTTCTGTGGTTTGTTGTTATTCTACAAGCTGATGTCCGGCCACATATGGAAGTTCAACTTGGCCTCCTGAATTGCTGGGTCACAGTTCTTTTAATTAAAGTATCACTTTAATTAACACCAATAATTAAGTTCAAACTTTTACAAATAAATACAGCACGTCTTCCTCTTTAAGATCAGCTAAAAATAATTGGTACTCCTGTGGTTCTATTTCTGTCTAGACTCAATTTTTTTAACTTTACTGGAAGAGCTCAGTTCGTCCCTCAAGTATTGTAATCATTAATAGTTTAAACTTCATTTTAAGCATAATTAAAGTTCATGTTTAATTAAATTAATCTATACTCTAGCTAATCAATAAACGACAGTTAAATTAATTAAGCTTAAAGTTTAATTAATTTAGTTTTATTGGTTTTAAAGCAAAAGGGAAGCTCGGCTTGCTTTTTCACTGAACTTGACTATAATAGTCTTTACTTATCTACTGTAAACTTCTTTTGAATTCTTCTTGTTCAATGTTTCCCAGTTTTGTAATTTAAGGGAAAACTTTTATGTCTTCACTTTATTGGCAATTTTGAGTAACAGATGTGTTCTCTTTTGGAACGGTACAAATTCTCCGCTTTTTGAGTCCAGCTCGGCTGAGACTCAAGGGTAAGAAAAAAAGAGGGGAACCGGTAGAATTTTAAACAACAAACATTTTGTTTTAATTCATGTCTTAGCTACTTTCACCCGAGATGAGAATCAAAATGGCCCGTCTGGTGGGCCATTCCGATGGCATTCGGCTGTTTTACGCTGGATGTCAATAAAAATGGCCCGTCTGGTGGGCCATTTCCGATGACTTTTGGCCGTATAACCCGGGATGAGAATCAAAATGGCCCATCTGGTGGGCCATTTCCGATAGCATTCGGCTGTTTCACGCTGTATGACAATAAAAATGGCCCGTCTGGTGGGCCATTTCCGATGGCATTCGGCTGTTTTACGCTGGATGTCAATAACAATGGCCCGTCTGGTGGGCCATTTCCGATGGCATTCGGCTGTTTCACGCGGGATGACAATCAAAGTAGCCGGTCTGGTGGGCCATTTCCGATGGCATTCGGCTGTTTCACCCGGGATGAGAATCAAAATGGCCCGTCTGATGGGCTACTTCCGATGGCAATCGGCTGTTTCACGCGGGATGACAATCAAAATGGTCCGTCTGGTGCGCCATTTCCGATGGCATTCGGCTGTTTTACGCGGGATGAGAATCAAAATGGCCCGTCTGGTGGGCCATTTCCAATGGCATTCGGCAATTTTACGCGGGATGAGAATCAAATTGGCCCGTCTGGTGGGCCATTTCCGATGGCATTCGGCTGTTTCACGCGGGATGACAATCAAAGTGGCCCGTCTGGTGGGCCATTTCCGATAGCATTCGGCAATTTTACGCGGGATGAGAATCATAATGGCCCGTCTGCTGGGTCATTTCCGATGGCATTCGGCTGTATCACGCGGGATGACAATCAAAATGGCCCGTCTGGTGGGCCATTTCCGATGGCATTCGGCTGTTTTACGCAGGATGAGAATGAAAATGGCCCGTCTGCTGGGCCATTTCCGATGGCACTCGGCATTTTCACGCGGGATGTCAATCAAAATGGCCGGTCTGGTGGGCCATTTACGATGGCATTCGGCTGTTTCACCCGGGATGACAATCAAAATGGCCCGTCTGGTGGGCTATTTCCGATGGCATTCGGCTGTTTCACGCGGGATGACAATCAAAATGGTCCGTCTGGTGGGCCACTTCCGATGGCATTCGGCTCTTTCACGCTGGATGTCAATAAAAATGGCCCGTCTGGTGGGCCATTTCCGATGGCATTCGGCTGTTTCACCCGGGATGAGAATCAAAATGGCGCGTCTGGTGGGCCATTTCAGATGACTTTGGGCTGTTTCACCCGGGATGAAAATCAAAATGGCCCTTCTGGTGGGCCATTTCCGATAGCATTCGGCAATTTTACACGGGATGAGAATCAAAATGGTCCGTCTGGTGGGCTATTTTCGATGGCAATCGGCTGTTTCACGCGGGATGACAATCAAAATGGTCCGTCTGGTGGGCCATTTCCGATGGCATTCGGCTCTTTCACGCTGGATGTCAATAAAAATGGCCCGTCTGGTGGGCCATTTCCGATGGCATTCGGCTGTTTCACCAAGGGTTGAGAATCAAAATGGCGCGTCTGGTGGGCCATTTCAGATGACTTTTGGCTGTTTCACCCGGGATGAAAATCAAAATGGCCCGTCTGGTGGGCCATTTCCGATAGCATTCGGCAATTTTACACGGGATGAGAATCAAAATGGTCCGCCTGCTGGGCTATTTTCGATGGCTATCGGCTGTTTTACGCGGGATGAGAATCAAAATGGCCCGTCTGGTGGGCCATTTCCGATAGCATTCGGCTGTTTCACACTGGATGTCAATAAAAATGGCCCGTCTGGTTTGCCATTTCCGATGGCATTCGGCTGTTTCACGCGGGATGACAATCAAAATGGTCCGTCTGGTGGGCCATTTCCGATGGCATTCGGCTGTTTCACCCGGGATGAGAATCAAAATGGCCCGTCTGGTCGGCCATTTCCGATAGCATTCGGCAATTTTACGCGGGATGAGAATCAAAATGGCCCGTCTGCTGGGCCATTTCCGATAGCATTTGGCTGTTTCACGCTGGATGAGAATCAAAATGGCCCGTCTGGTGGGCCATTTTCGATAGCATTCGGCTGTTTCACGCTGGATGAGAATCAAAATGGCCCGTCCGGTGGGCCATTTCCGATGACATTAGGCACTTTCACGCGGGATGAGAATCAAAATGGCCCGTCTGGTGGGCCATTTCCGATGGCATTCGGCTGTTTTACGCGGGATGAAAATCAAAATGGCCCCGTCTGGTCGGCCATTCCCGATGGCATTCGGCTGTTTCACGCGGGATGACAATCAAAGTCGCCCGTCTGGTGGGCCATTTCCGATAGCATTCGGCAATTTTACGCGGGATGACAATTAAGATGGCCCGTCTGGTGGGCCATTTCCGATGGCTTTTGGCTGTTTCACCCGGGATGAGAATCAAAACGGCCCGTCTGGTGGGCCATTTCCGATAGCATTCGGCAATTTTACGCGGGATGAGAATCTAAATGGCCCGTCTGCTGGGCCATTTCCGATAGCATTCGGCTGTTTCACGCTGGATGACAATCAAAGTGGCCCGTCTGGTGGGCCATTTCCGATGGCATTCGGCTGTTTCACCCGGGATGAGAATCAAAATGGCACGTCTGGTTTGCCATTTCCAATGGCATTCGGCAATTTTACGCGGGATGAAAATCAAAATGACCCGTCTGGTGGGCCATTTCCGATAGCATTCGGCTGTTTCACGCTGGATGTCAATAAAAATGGTCCGTCTGGTGGGCCATTTCCGATGGCATTCGGCTGTTTCACCCGGGATGAGAATCAAAATGGCGCGTCTGGTGGGCCATTTCAGATGACTTTTGGCTGTTACACCCGGGATGAAAATCAAAATGGCCCGTCTGGTGGGCCATTTCAGATAGCATTCGGCAATTTTACACGGGATGAGAATCAAAATGGCCCGTCTGGTGGGCCATTTTCGAAAACATTCGGCTGTTTCACGCTGGATGACAATAAAAATGGCCCGTCTGGTGGGCCATTTCCGATGGCATTCGGCTGTTTTACGCTGGATGTCAATAACAATGGCCCGTCTGGTGGGCCATTTCCGATGGCATTCGGCTGTTTTACGCGGGATGAGAATCAAAATGGCCCGTCTGGTGGGCCATTTCCGATGGCATTCGGCTGTTTCACGCGGGATGACAATCAAAGTGGCCCGTCTGGTGGGCCATTTCCGATAGCATTCGGCAATTTTACGCGGGATGAGAATCATAATGGCCCGTCTGGTGGGCCATTTCCGATGGCATTCGGCTGTATCACGCGGGATGACAATCAAAATGGCCCGTCTGGTGGGCCATTTCCGATGGCATTCGGCTGTTTTACGCAGGATGAGAATGAAAATGGCCCGTCTGCTGGGCCATTTCCGATGGCACTCGTCATTTTCACGCGGGATGACAATCGCAATGGCCGGTCTGGTGGGCCATTTACGATGGCATTCGGCTGTTTCACCCGGGATGACAATCAAAATGGCCCGTCTGGTGGGCTATTTCCGATGGCATTCGGCTGTTTCACGCGGGATGACAATCAAAATGGTCCGTCTGGTGGGCCATTTCCGATGGCATTCGGCTCTATCACGCTGGATGTCAATAAAAATGGCCCGTCTGGTGGGCCATTTCCGATGGCATTCGGCTGTTTCACCCGGGATGAGAATCAAAATGGCGCGTCTGGTGGGCCATTTCAGATGACTTTTGGCTGTTTCACCCGGGATGAAAATCAAAATGGCCCGTCTGGTGGGCCATTTCCGATAGCATTCGGCAATTTTACACGGGATGAGAATCAAAATGGTCCGTCTGGTGGGCTATTTTCGATGGCAATCGGCTGTTTTACGCGGGATGAGAATCAAAATGGCCCGTCTGGTTGGCCATTTCCGATAGCATTTGGCTGTTTCACGCTGGATGAGAATCAAAATGGCCCGTCTGGTGGGCCATTTTCGATAGCATTCGGCTGTTTCACGCTGGATGAGAATCAAAATGGCACGTCTGGTTTGCCATTTCCGATAGCATTCGACAATTTTACACGGGATGAGAATCAAAATGGTCCGTCTGGTGGGCTATTTTCGATGGCAATCGGCTGTTTTACGCGGGATGAGAATCTAAATGGCCCGTCTGCTGGGCCATTTCCGATAGCATTCGGCTGTTTCACGCTGGATGACAATCAAAGTGGCCCGTCTGGTGGGCCATTTCCGATGGCATTCGGCTGTTTCACCCGGGATGAGAATCAAAATGGCACGTCTGGTTTGCCATTTCCTATGGCATTCGGCAATTTTACGCGGGATGAAAATCAAAATGACCCGTCTGGTGGGCCATTTCCGATAGCATTCGGCTGTTTCACGCTGGATGTCAATAAAAATGGTCCGTCTGGTGGGCCATTTCCGATGGCATTCGGCTGTTTCACCCGGGATGAGAATCAAAATGGCGCGTCTGGTGGGCCATTTCAGATGACTTTTGGCTGTTACACCTGGGATGAAAATCAAAATGGCCCGTCTGGTGGGCCATTTCCGATAGCATTCGGCAATTTTACACGGGATGAGAATCAAAATGGCCCGTCTGGTGGGCCATTTTCGAAAACATTCGGCTGTTTCACGCTGGATGACAATAAAAATGGCCCGTCTGGTGGGCCATTTCCGATGGCATTCGGCTGTTTTACGCTGGATGAGAATCAAAATGGCCCGTCTGGTGGGCCATTTCCGATGGCATTCGGCTGTTTCACGCGGGATGACAATCAAAGTGACCCGTCTGGTGGGCCATTTCCGATAGCATTCGGCAATTTTACGCGGGATGAGAATCATAATGGCCGGTCTGCTGGGTCATTTCCGATGGCATTCGGCTGTATCACGCGGGATGACAATCAAAATGGCCCGTCTGGTGGGCCATTTCCGATGGCATTCGGCTGTTTTACGCAGGATGAGAATGAAAATGGCCCGTCTGCTGGGCCATTTCCGATGGCACTCGTCATTTTCACGCGGGATGACAATCGCAATGGCCGGTCTGGTGGGCCATTTACGATGGCATTCGGCTGTTTCACCCGGGATGACAATCAAAATGGCCCGTCTGGTGGGCTATTTCCGATGGCATTCGGCTGTTTCACGCGGGATGACAATCAAAATGGTCCGTCTGGTGGGCCATTTCCGATGGCATTCGGCTCTATCACGCTGGATGTCAATAAAAATGGCCCGTCTGGTGGGCCATTTCCGATGGCATTCGGCTGTTTCACCCGGGATGAGAATCAAAATGGCGCGTCTGGTGGGCCATTTCAGATGACTTTTGGCTGTTTCACCCGGGATGAAAATCAAAATGGCCCGTCCGGTGGGCCATTTCCGATGACTTTTGGCTGTTTCACCCGGGATGAGAATCAAAATGGCCCGTCTGGTGGGCCATTTCCGATGACATTCGGCTGTTTTACGCGGGATGAAAATCAAAATGGCCCTGTCTGGTCGGCCATTTCCGATAGCATTTGGCTGTTTCACGCTGGATGAGAATCAAAATGGCCCGTCTGGTGGGCCATTTTCGATAGCATTCGGCTGTTTCACGCTGGATGAGAATCAAAATGGCCCGTCCGGTGGGCCATTTCCGATGGCATTCGGCTGTTTTACGCGGGATGAAAATCAAAATGGCCCCGTCTGGTCGGCCATTCCCGATGGCATTCGGCTGTTTCACGCGGGATGACAATCAAAGTGGCCCGTCTGGTGGGCCATTTCCGATGGCTTTTGGCTGTTTCACCCGGAATGAGAATCAAAATGGCCCGTCTGGTGGGCCATTTCCGATAGCATTCGGCAATTTTACGCGGGATGGGAATCAAAATGGCCCGTCTGCTGGGCCATTTCCGATAGCATTCGGCTGTTTCACGCTGGATGACAATCAAAGTGGTCCGTCTGGTGGGCCATTTCCGATGGCATTCGGCTGTTTCACCCGGGATGAGAATCAAAATGGCACGTCTGGTTTGCCATTTCCAATGGCATTCGGCAATTTTACGCGGGATGAAAATCAAAATGACCCGTCTGGTGGGCCATTTCCGATAGCATTCGGCAATTTTACGCAGATGAGAATCATAATGGCCCGTCTGCTGGGTCATTTCCGATGGCATTCGGCTGTTTGACGCGGGATGAGAATCAATATCGTCCGTATGGTGGGCCTTTTCCGATGGCATTCGGCTGTTTCACCCGGGATGAGAATCAAAATGGCCCGTCTGGTGGGCCATTTCCGATAGCATTCGGCAATTTTACACGGAATGAGAATCAAAATGGCCCGTCTGGTGGGCCATTTCCGATGACTTTTGGCTGTTTCACCCGGGATGAGAATCAAAATGGCCCGTCTGGTGGGCCATTTCCGATAGCATTCGGCTGTTTCACGCTGGATGACAATAAAAATGGCCCGTCTGGTGGGCCATTTCCGATGGCATTCGGCTGCTTTACGCTGGATGTCAATAAAAATGGCCCGTCTGGTGGGCCATTTCCGATGGCATTCGGCTGTTTCACGCGGGATGACAATCAAAATGGTCCGTCTGGTGGGCCATTTCCGATGGCATTCGGCTCTTTCACGCTGGATGTCAATAAAAATGGCCCGTCTGGTGGGCCATTTCCGATGGCATTCGGCTGTTTCACCCGGGATGAGAATCAAAATGGCGCGTCTGGTGGGCCATTTCAGATGACTTTTGGCTGTTTCACAAGGGATGTTAATAAAAATGGCCCGTCTGGTGGGCCATTTCCGATGACTTTTGGCCGTATAACCCGGGATGAGAATCAAAATGGCCCGTCTGTTGGGCCATTTCCGATAGCATTCGGCTGTTTCACGCGGGATGACAGTCAAAATGGTCCGTCTGGTGGGCCATTTCCGATAGCATTCGGCAATTTTACACGGAATGAGAATCAAAATGGCCCGTCTGGTGGACCATTTCCGATGACTTTTGGCCGTATAACCCGGGATGAGAATCAAAATGGCCCGTCTGTTGGGCCATTTCCGATAGCATTCGGCTGTTTCACGCTGGATGACAATAAAAATGGCCCGTCTGGTGGGCCATTTCCGATGGCATTCGGCTGTTTTACGCTGGATGTCAATAAAAATGGCCCGTCTGGTGGGCCATTTCCGATGGCATTCGGCTGTTTCACGCGGGATGACAATCAAAATGGTCCGTCTGGTGGGCTATTTTCGATGGCATTCGGCTGTTTTACGCGGGATTAGAATCAAAATGGCCCGTCTGGTGGGCCATTTCCGATGGCATTTGGCTGTATCACGCTGGATGTCAATAAAAATGGCCCGTCTGGTGGGCCATTTCCGATGGCATTCGGCTGTTTCACCCGGGATGAGAATCAAAACGGCGCGTCTGGTGGGCCATTTCAGATGACTTTTGGCTGTTTCACAAGGGATGTCAATAAAAATGGCCCGTCTGGTGGGCCATTTCCGATGACTTTTGGCCGTATAACCCGGGATGAGAATCAAAATGGCCCGTCTGTTGGGCCATTTCCGATAGCATTCGGCTGTTTCACGCGGGATGACAAACAAAATGGTCCGTCTGGTGGGCTATTTTCGATGGCATTCGGCTGTTTTACGCGGGATGAGAATCAAAATGGCCCGTCTGGTGGGCCATTTTAGATGGCATTCGGCTGTTTCACGCGGGATGACAATCAAAGTGGCCCCTCTGGTGGGCCATTTCCGATAGCATTCGGCAATTCTACGCGGGATGAGAATCATAATGGCCCGTCTGCTGGGTCATTTCCGATGGCATTCGGCTGTATCACGCGGGATGACAATCAAAATGGCCCGTCTGGTGGGCCATTTCCGATGACTTTTGGCCGTATAACCCGGGATGAGAATCAAAATGGCCCGTCTGTTGGGCCATTTCCGATAGCATTTGGCTGTTTCACGCTGGGTGTCAATAAAAATGGCCCGTCTGCTGGGTCATTTCCGATTGCATTCGGCTGTATCACGCGGGATGACAATCAAAATGGCCCGTCTGGTGGGCCATTTCCGATGACTTTTGGCCGTATAACCCTGGATGAGAATCAAAATGGCCCGTCTGGTGGGCCATTTCCGATGACTTTTGGCTGTTCCACCCGGGATGAGAATCAAAATGGCCCGTCTGGTGGGCCATTTCCGATGACTTTTGGCTGTTTCACCATGGTTGAGAATCTAAATGGCCCGTCTGGTGGGCCATTTCCGATGACTTTTGGCCGTATCACCCGGGATGAGAATCAAAATGGCCCGTCTGTTGAGCCATTTCCGATAGCATTCGGCTGTTTCACGCTGGATGACAATAAAAATGGCCCGTCTGGTGGGCCATTTCCGATGGCATTCGGCTGTTTTACGCTGGATGTCAATAAAAATGGCCCGTCTGGTGGGCCATTTCCGATGGCATTCGGCTGTTTCACGCGGGATGACAATCAAAATGGTCCGTCTGGTGGGCCATTTCCGATGGCATTCGGCTCTTTCACGCTGGATGTCAATAAAAATGGCCCGTCTGGTGGGCCATTTCCGATGGCATTCGGCTGTTTCACCCGGGATGAGAATCAAAATGGCGCGTCTGGTGGGCCATTTCAGATGACTTTTGGCTGTTTCACCAGGGATGTCAATAAAAATGGCCCGTCTGGTGGGCCATTTCCGATGACTTTTGGCCGTATAACCCGGGATGAGAATCAAAATGGCCCGTCTGTTGGGCCATTTCCGATAGCATTCGGCTGTTTCACGCTGGATGACAATAAAAATGGCCCGTCTGGTGGGCCATTTCCGATGGCATTCGGCTGTTTCACGCGGGATGACAATCAAAATGGTCCGTCTGGTGGGCTATTTTCGATGGCATTCGGCTGTTTTACGCGGGATGAGAATCAAAATGGCCCGTCTGGTGGGCCATTTTAGATGGCATTCGGCTGTTTCACGCGGGATGACAATCAAAGTGGCCCGTCTGGTGGGCCATTTCCGATAGCATTCGGCAATTTTACGCGGGATGAGAATCATAATGGCCCGTCTGCTGGGTCATTTCCGATGGCATTCGGCTGTATCACGCGGGATGACAATCAAAATGGCCCGTCTGGTGGGCCATTTCCGATGACTTTTGGCCGTATAACCCGGGATGAGAATCAAAATGGCCCGTCTGTTGGGCCATTTCCGATAGCATTCGGCTGTTTCACGCTGGATGACAATAAAAATGGCCCGTCTGGTGGGCCATTTCCGATGACTTTTGGCCGTATAACCCGGGATGAGAATCAAAATGGCCCGTCTGTTGAGCCATTTCCGATAGCATTCGGCTGTTTCACGCTGGATGACAATAAAAATGGCCCGTCTGGTGGGCCATTTCCGATGGCATTCGGCTGTTTTACGCTGGATGTCAATAAAAATGGACCGTCTGGTGGGCCATTTCCGATTGCATTCGGCTGTTTCACGCGGGATGACAATCAAAATGGTCCGTCTGGTGGGCCATTTCCGATGGCATTCGGCTCTTTCACGCTGGATGTCAATAAAAATGGCCCGTCTGGTGGGCCATTTCCGATGGCATTCGGCTGTTTCACCCGGGATGAGAATCAAAATGGCGCGTCTGGTGGGCCATTTCCGATGACTTTTGGCTGTTTCACAAGGGATGTCAATAAAAATGGCCCGTCTGGTGGGCCATTTCAGATGACTTTTGGCTGTTTCACAAGGGATGTCAATAAAAATGGCCCGTCTGGTGGGCCATTTCCGATGACTTTTGGCCGTATAACCCGGGATGAGAATCAAAATGGCCCGTCTGTTGGGCCATTTCCGATAGCATTCGGCTGTTTCACGCTGGATGACAATAAAAATGGCCCGTCTGGTGGGCCATTTCCGATGGCATTCGGCTGTTTCACGCGGGATGACAATCAAAATGGTCCGTCTGGTGGGCTATTTTCGATGGCATTCGGCTGTTTTACGCGGGATGAGAATCAAAATGGCCCGTCTGGTGGGCCATTTTAGATGGCATTCGGCTGTTTCACGCGGGATGACAATCAAAGTGGCCCGTCTGGTGGGCCATTTCCGATAGCATTCGGCAATTTTACGCGGGATGAGAATCATAATGGCCCGTCTGCTGGGTCATTTCCGATGGCATTCGGCTGTATCACGCGGGATGACAATCAAAATGGCCCGTCTGGTGGGCCATTTCCGATGACTTTTGGCCGTATAACCCGGGATGAGAATCAAAGTGGCCCGTCTGTTGGGCCATTTCCGATAGCATTCGGCTGTTTCACGCTGGATGACAATAAAAATGGCCCGTCTGGTGGGCCATTTCCGATGGCATTCGGCTGTTTAACGCTGGATGTAAATAAAAATGGCCCGTCTGGTGGGCCATTTCCGATGGCATTCGGCTGTTTCACGCGGGATGACAATCAAAATGGTCCGTCTGGTGGGCTATTTTCGATGGCATTCGGCTGTTTTACGCGGGATGAGAATCAAAATGGCCCGTCTGGTGGGCCATTTTAGATGGCATTCTGCTTTTTCTCGCGGGATTACAATCAAAGTGGCCCGTCTGGTGGGCCATTTCCGATAGCATTCGGCTGTTTCACGCTGGATGACAATCAAAGTGGCCCGTCTGGTGGGCCATTTCCGATGGCATTCGGCTGTTTCACCCGGGATGAGAATCAAAATGGCACGTCTGGTTTGCCATTTCCAATGGCATTCGGCAATTTTACGCGGGATGAAAATCAAAATGACCCGTCTGGTGGGCCATTTCCGATAGCATTCGGCTGTTTCACGCTGGATGTCAATAAAAATGGCCCGTCTGGTTTGCCATTTCAGATGGCATTCGGCTGTTTCACGCGGGATGACAATCAAAATGGTCCGTCTGGTGGGCCATTTCCGATGGCATTCGGCAATTTTACACGGAATGAGAATCAAAATGGCCCGTCTGGTGGGCCATTTTCGAAAACATTCGGCTGTTTCACGCTGGATGAGAATCAAAATGGCCCGTCTGGTGGGCCATTTCCGATGACTTTTGGCTGTTTCACCCGGGATGAGAATCGAAATGGCCCGTCTGGTGGGCCATTTCCGATGACTTTTGGCTGTTTCACAAGGGATGACAATAAAAATGGCCCGTCTGGTGGGCCATTTCCGATGACTTTTGGCCGTATAACCCGGGATGAGAATCAAAATGGCCCGTCTGTTGGGCCATTTCCGATAGCATTCGGCTGTTTCACGCTGGATGACAATAAAAATGGCACGTCTGGTGGGCCATTTCCGATGGCATTCGGCTGTTTTACGCTGGATGTCAATAAAAATGGCCCGTCTGGTGGGCCATTTCCGATAGCATTCGGCTGTTTCACGCGGGATGACAATCAAAATGGTCCGTCTGGTGGGCCATTTCCGATGGCATTCGGCTCTTTCACGCTGGATGTCAATAAAAATGGCCCGTCTGGTGGGCCATTTCCGATGGCATTCGGCTGTTTCACCCGGGATGAGAATCAAAATGGCGCGTCTGGTGGGCCATTTCAGATGACTTTTGGCTGTTTCACAAGGGATGTCAATAAAATGGCCCGTCTGGTGGGCCATTTCCGATGACTTTGGCCGTATAACCCGGGATGAGAATCAAAATGGCCCGTCTGTTGGGCCATTTCCGATAGCATTCGGCTGTTTCACGCTGGATGACAATAAAAATGGCCCGTCTGGTGGGCCATTTCCGATGGCATTCGGCTGTTTTACGCTGGATGTCAATAAAAATGGCCCGTCTGGTGGGCCATTTCCGATGGCATTCGGCTGTTTCACGCGGGATGACAATCAAAATGGTCCGTCTGGTGGGCTATTTTCGATGGCATTCGGCTGTTTTACGCGGGATGAGAATCAAAATGGCCCGTCTGGTGGGCCATTTTAGATGGCATTCGGCTGTTTCACGCGGGATGACAATCAAAGTGGCCCGTCTGGTGGGCCATTTCCGATAGCATTCGGCAATTTTACGCAGATGAGAATCATAATGGCCCGTCTGCTGGGTCATTTCCGATGGCATTCGGCTGTATCACGCGGGATGACAATCAAACTGGCCCGTCTGGTGGACCATTTCCGATGGCATTCGGCTGTTTCACAAGGGATGTCAATAAAAATGGCCCGTCTGGTGGGCCATTTCCGATGACTTTTGGTCGTATAACCCGGGATGAGAATCAAAATGGCCCGTCTGTTCGGCCATTTCCGATAGCATTCGGCTGTTTCACGCTGGATGACAATAAAAATGGCCCGTCTGGTGGGCCATTTCCGATGGCATTCGGCTGTTTTACGCTGGATGTCAATAAAAATGGCCCGTCTGGTGGGCCATTTCCGATGGCATTCGGCTGTTTCACGCGGGATGACAATCAAAATGGTCCGTCTGGTGGGCTATTTTCGATGGCATTCGGCTGTTTTACGCGGGATGAGAATCAAAATGGCCCGTCTGGTGGGCCATTTTAGATGGCATTCGGCTGTTTCACGCGGGATGACAATCAAAGTGGCCCGTCTGGTGGGCCATTTCCGATAGCATTCGGCAATTTTACGTGGGATGAGAATCATAATGGCCCGTCTGCTGGGTCATTTCCGATGGCATTCGGCTGTATCACGCGGGATGACAATCAAAATGGCCCGTCTGGTGGACGATTTCCGATAGCATTCGGCTGTTTCACGCTGGATGACAATAAAAATGGCCCGTCTGGTGGGCCATTTCCGATGGCATTCGGCTGTTTTACGCTGGATGTCAATAAAAATGGCCCGTCTGGTGGGCCATTTCCGATGGCATTCGGCTGTTTCACGCGGGATGACAATCAAAATGGTCCGTCTGGTGGGCTATTTTCGATGGCATTCGGCTGTTTTACGCGGGATGAGAATCAAAATGGCGCGTCTGGTGGGCCATTTCAGATGGCATTCGGCTGTTTCACGCGGGATGACAATCAAAGTGGCCGTCTGGTGGGCCATTTCCGATAGCATTCGGCAATTTTACGCAGATGAGAATCATAATGGCCCGTCTGCTGGGTCATTTCCGATGGCATTCGGCTGTTTCACGCGGGATGACAATCAAACTGGCCCGTCTGGTGGACCATTTCCGATGGCATTCGGCTGTTTCACAAGGGATGTCAATAAAAATGGCCCGTCTGGTGGGCCATTTCCGATGACTTTTGGTCGTATAACCCGGGATGAGAATCAAAATGGCCCGTCTGTTCGGCCATTTCCGATAGCATTCGGCTGTTTCACGCTGGATGACAATAAAAATGGCCCGTCTGGTGGGCCATTTCCGATGGCATTCGGCTGTTTTACGCTGGATGTCAATAAAAATGGCCCGTCTGGTGGGCCATTTCCGATGGCATTCGGCTGTTTCACGCGGGATGACAATCAAAATGGTCCGTCTGGTGGGCTATTTTCGATGGCATTCGGCTGTTTTACGCGGGATGAGAATCAAAATGGCCCGTCTGGTGGGCCATTTTAGATGGCATTCGGCTGTTTCACGCGGGATGACAATCAAAGTGGCCCGTCTGGTGGGCCATTTCCGATTGCATTCGGCAGTTTTACGCGGGATGACAATCAAAATGGCCCGTCTGCTGGGACATTTCCGATGGCATTCGGCTGTATCACGCGGGATGACAATCAAAATGGCCCGTCTGGTGGACGATTTCCGATGGCATTCGGCTGTTTCACCCGGGATGAGAATCAAAATGGCCCGTCTGGTGGGCTATTTCCGATAGCATTTGGCTGTTTCACGCTGGATGAGAATCAAAATGGCCCGTCTGGTGGGCCATTTTCGATAGCATTCGGCTGTTTCACGCTGGATGAGAATCAAAATGGCCCGTCCGGTGGGCCATTTCCGATGACTTTTGGCTGTTTCATCCGGGATGAGAATCAAAATGGCCCGTCTGGTGGGCCATTTCCGATGGCATTCGGCTGTTTTACGCGGGATGAAAATCAAAATGGCCCGTCTGGTCGGCCATTCCCGATGGCATTCGGCTGTTTCACGCGGGATGCAATCAAAGTGGCCCGTCTGGTGGGCCATTTCCGATAGCATTCGGCAATTTTACGCGGGATGACAATTAATATGGCCCATCTGGTGGGCCATTTCCGATGGCTTTTGGCTGTTTCACCCGGGATGAGAATCAAAATTGCCCGTCTGGTGGGCCATTTCCGATAGCATTCGGCAATTTTACGCGGGATGAGATTCAAAATGGCCCGTCTGCTGGGCCATTTCCGATAGCATTCGGCTGTTTCACGCTGGATGACAATCAAAGTGGCCCGTCTGGTGGGCCATTTCCGATGGCATTCGGCTGTTTCGCCCGGGATGAGAATCAAAATGGCACGTCTGGTTTGCCATTTCCAATGGCATTCGGCAATTTTACGCGGGATGAAAATCAAAATGACCCGTCTGGTGGGCCATTTCCGATAGCATTCGGCTGTTTCACGCTGGATGTCAATAAAAATGGCCCGTCTGGTTTGCCATTTCAGATGGCATTCGGCTGTTTCACGCGGGATGACAATCAAAATGGTCCGTCTGGTGGGCCATTTCCGATGGCATTCGGCTGTTTCACCCGGGATGAGAATCAAAATGGCGCGTCTGGTGGGCCATTTCAGATGACTTTTGGCTGTTACACCCGGGATGAAAATCAAAATGGCCCGTCTGGTGGGCCATTTCCGATAGCATTCGGCAATTTTACACGGGATGAGAATCAAATGGCCCGTCTGGTGGGCCATTTTCGAAAGCATTCGGCTGTTTCACGATGGATGAGAATCAAAATGGCCCGTCTGGTGGGCCATTTCCGATGACTTTTGGCTGTTTCACCCTGGATTAGAATCAAAATGGCCCGTCCGGTGGGCCATTTCCGATGTCTTTTGGCTGTTTCACAAGGGATGTCAATAAAAATGGCCCGTCTGGTGGGCCATTTCCGATGACTTTTGGCCGTATAACCCGGGATGAAAATCAAAATGGCCCGTCTGTTGGGCCATTTCCGATAGCATTCTGCTGTTTCACGCTGGATGACAATAAAAATGGCCCGTCTGGTGGGCCATTTCCGATGGCATTCGGCTGTTTGACGCGGGATGTCAATAAAAATGGCCCGTCTGGTGGGCCATTTCCGATGGCATTCGGCAGTTTAACGCGGGATGAGAATCAAAATGGCCCGTCTGGTCGGCCATTTCCGATGACTTTTGGCTGTTTCACCCGGGATGAGAATCAAAATGGGCGCTCCGGTGGGGCTTTTCCGTTGACTTTTGGCTGTTTCACAAGGGATGTCAATCAAAGTGGCCCGTCTGGTGGGCCATTTCCGATAGCATTCGGCAATTTTACGCGGGATGAGAATCATAATGGCCCGTCTGCTGGGTCATTTCCGATGGCATTCGGCTGTATCACGCGGGATGACAATCAAAATGGCCCGTCTGGTGGGCCATTTCCGATGGCATTCGGCTGTTTCACGCGGGATGACAATCAAAGTGGCCCGTCTGGTGGGCCATTTCCGATAGCATTCGGCAATTTTACGCGGGATGACAATCAAAGTGGCCCGTCTGGTGGGCCATTTTAGATGGCATTCGGCTGTTTCACGCGGGATGACAATCAAAGTGGCCCGTCTGGTGGGCCATTTCCGATAGCATTCGGCAATTTTACGCGGGATGAGAATCATAATGGCCCGTCTGCTGGGTCATTTCCGATGGCATTCGGCTGTATCACGCGGGATGACAATCAAAATGGCCCGTCTGGTGGGCCATTTCCGATGGCATTCGGCTGTTTCACGCGGGATGACAATCAAAGTGGCCCGTCTGGTGGGCCATTTCCGATAGCATTCGGCAATTTTACGCGGGATGACAATCAAAGTGGCCCGTCTGGTGGGCCATTTCCGATAGCATTCGGCAATTTTACGCGGGATGAGAATCATAATGGCCCGTCTGCTGGGTCATTTCCGATGGCATTCGGCTGTATCACGCGGGATGACAATCAAAATGGCCCGTCTGGTGGGCCATTTCCGATGGCATTCGGCTGTTTTACGCGGGATGAGAATCAAAATGGCCCGTCTGGTGGGCCATTTCCGATGGCATTCGGCTGTTTCACGCGGGATGACAATCAAAGTGGCCCGTCTGGTGGGCCATTTCCGATAGCATTCGGCAATTTTACACGGGATGAGAATCAAAATGGCCCGTCTGCTGGGCCATTACCGATGGCATTCGGCTGTATCACGCGGGATGACAATCAAAGTAGCCGGTCTGGTGGACCATTTCCGATGGCATTCGGCTGTTTTACCCGGGATGAGAATCAAAATGGCCCGTCTGGTGGGCAATTTCCGATGGCATTCGGCTGTTTCACGCGGGATGACAATCAAAATGGTCCGTCTGGTGGGCCATTTCCGATGGCATTCGGCTGTTTTACGCGGGATGAGAATCAAAATGGCCCGTCTGGTGGGCCATTGCCAATGGCATTCGGCAATTTTACGCGGGATGAGAATCAAAATGGCCCGTCTGGTGGGCCATTTCCGATAGCATTCGGCTGTTTCACGCTGGATGTCAATAAAAATGGCCCGTCTGGTGGGCCATTTCCGATGGCATTCGGCTGTTTCACGCGGGATGACAATCAAAATGGTCCGTCTGGTGGGCCATTTCCGATGGCATTCGGCTGTTTCACCCGGGATGAGAATCAAAATGGCGCGTCTGGTGGCCCATTTCAGATGACTTTTGGCTGTTTCACCCGGGATGAAAATCAAAATGGCCCGTCTGCTGGGCCATTTCCGACAGCATTCGGCTGTTTCACCCGGGATGAGAATCAAAATGGCACGTCTGGTTTGCCATTTCCAATGGCATTCGGCAATTTTACGCGGGATGAAAATCAAAATGGCCCGACTGGTGGGCCATTTCCGATAGCATTCGGCTGTTTCACGCTGGATGTCAATAAAAATGGCCCGTCTGGTTTGCCATTTCCGATGGCATTCGGCTGTTTCACGCGGGATGACAATCAAAATGGTCCGTCTGGTGGGCCATTTCCGATGGCATTCTGGCATTCGGCTGTTTCACCCGGGATGAGAATCAAAATGGCGCGTCTGGTGGGCCATTTCAGATGACTTTTGGCTGTTACACCCGGGATGAAAATCAAAATGGCCCGTCTGGTGGGCCATTTCCGATAGCATTCGGCAATTTTACACGGGATGAGAATCAAATGGCCCGTCTGGTGGGCCAGTTTCGAAAGCATTCGGCTGTTTCACGATGGATGAGAATCAAAATGGCCCGTCTGGTGGGCCATTTCCGATGACTTTTGGCTGTTTCACCCGGGATGAGAATCAAAATGGCCCGTCCGGTGGGCCATTTCCGATGACTTTTGGCTGTTTCACAAGGGATGTCAATAAAAATGGCCCGTCTGGTGGGCCATTTCCGATGGCTTTTGGCCGTATAACGCGGGATGAGAATCAAAATGGCCCGTCTGTTGGGCCATTTCCGATTGCATGCTGCTGTTTCAGGCGGGATGTCAATAAAAATGGCCCGTCTGTTGGGCCATTTTCGATTGCATTCGGCTGTTTTACGATGGATGTCAATAAAAATGGCCCGTCTGGTGGGCCATTTCCGATGTCTTTAGGCTGTTTCACGCGGGATGACAATAAAAATGGCCCGTCTGGTGGGCTATTTTAGATGGCATTCGGCTGTTTCACGCGGGATGACAATCAAAGTGGCCCGTCTGGTGGGCCATTTCCGATAGCATTCGGCAATTTTACGCGGGATGAGAATCATAATGGCCCGTCTGCTGGGTCATTTCCGATGGCATTCGGCTGTTTTACGCGGGATAAGAATGAAAATGGCCCGTCTGGTGGGCCATTTCCGATGGCATTCGGCTGTTTCACGCGGGATGACAATCAAAGTGGCCCGTCTGGTGGGCCATTTCCGATAGCATTCGGCAATTTTACGCGGGATGAGAATCAAAATGGCCCGCTGGTGGGTCATTTCCGATGGCATTCGGCTGTTTCACGCGGGATGACAATCAAAGTAGCCGGTCTGGTGGACCATTTCCGATGGCATTCGGCTGTTTCACGCGGGATGACAATCAAAATGGTCCGTCTGGTGGGCCATTTCCGATGGCATTCGGCTGTTTTACGCTGGATGAGAATCAAAATGGCCCGTCTGGTGGGCCATTTTAGATGGCATTCGGCTGTTTCACGCGGGATGACAATCAAAGTGGCCCGTCTGGTGGGCCATTTCCGATAGCATTCGGCAATTTTACGCGGGATGAGAATCAAAATGGCCCGTCTGCTGGGTCATTTCCGATGGCATTCGGCTGTATCACGCGGATGACAATCAAAATGGCCCGTCTGGTGGGCCATTTCCATGGCATTCGGCTGTTTTACGCGGGATGAGAATGAAAATGGCCCGTCTGGTGGGCCATTTCCGATGGCATTCGGCTGTTTCACGCGGGATGACAATCAAAGTGGCCCGTCTGGTGGGCCATTTCCGATAGCATTCGGCAATTTTACGCGGGATGAGAATCAAAATGGCCCGCTGCTGGGCCATTTCCGATGGCATTCGGCTGTTTCACGCGGGATGACAATCAAAGTGGCCGGTCTGGTGGACCATTTCCGATGGCATTCGGCTGTTTCACCCGGGATGAGAATCAAAATGGCCCGTCTGGTGGGCTATTTCCGATGGCATTCGGCTGTTTCACGCGGGATGACAATCAAAATGGTCCGTCTGGTTTGCCATTTCCGAAGGCATTCGGCTGTTTCACGCGGGATGACAATCAAAATGGTCCGTCTGGTGGGCCATTTCCGATGGCATTCGGCTGTTTCAAGCTGGATGTCAATAAAAATGGTCCGTCTGGTTTGCCATTTCCGAAGGCATTCGGCTGTTTCACGCGGGATGACAATCAAAATGGTCCGTCTGGTGGGCCATTTCCGATGGCATTCGGCTGTTTCACCCGGGATGACAATCAAAGTGGTCCGTCTGGTGGGCCATTTCCGATGGCATTCGGCTGTTTCACCCGGGATGAGAATCAAAATGGCGCGTCTGGTGGGCCATTTCAGATGACTTTTGGCTGTTTCACCCGGGATGAAAATCAAAATGGCCCGTCTGGTGGGCCATTTCCGATAGCATTCGGCAATTTTACACGGGATGAGAATCAAAATGGCCCGTCTGGTGGGCCATTTCCGATGGCATTCGGCTGTTTTACGCTGGATGTCAATAAAAATGGCCCGTCTGGTGGGCCATTTCCGATAGCATTCGGCAATTTTACACGGGATGAGAATCAAAATGGCCCGTCTGGTGGGCCATTTTCGATAGCATTCTGCTGTTTCACGCTGGATGAGAATCAAAATGGCCCGTATGGTGGGCCATTTCCGATGTCTTTTTGCTGTTTCACCCGGGATGAGAATCAAAATGGCCCGTCCGGTGGGCCATTTCCGATGACTTTTGGCTGTTTCACAAGGGATGTCAATAAAAATGGCCCGTCTGGTGGGCCATTTACGATGACATGTGGCGGTATAACCCGGGATGAGAATCAAAATGGCCCGTCTGTTGGGCCATTTCCGATAGCATTCTGCTGTTTCACGCTGGATGACAATAAAAATGGCCCGCCTGGTGGGCCATTTCCGATGGCATTCGGCTGTTTTACGCTGGATGTCAATAAAAATGGCCCGTCTGGTGGGCCATTTCCGATGGCATTCGGCTGTTTCACGCGGGATGACAATCAAAATGGCCCGTCTGGTGGGCCATTTTAGATGGCATTCGGCTGTTTCACGCGGGATGACAATCAATGTGGTCCGTCTGGTGGGCCATTTCCGATAGCATTCGGCAATTTTACGCGGGATGAGAATCATAATGGCCCGTCTGCTGGGTCATTTCCGATGGCATTCGGCTGTATCACGCGGGATGACAATCAAAATGGCCCGTCTGGTGGGCCATTTCCGATGGCATTCGGCTGTTTTACGCGGGATAAGAATGAAAATGGCCCATCTGGTGGGCCATTTCCGATGGCATTCGGCTGTTTCACGCGGGATGACAATCAAAGTGGCCCGTCTGGTGGGCCATTTCCGATGGCATTCGGCTGTTTCACGCGGGATGACAATCAAAGTAGCCGGTCAGGTGGACCATTTCCGATGGCATTCCGCTGTTTCACGCGGGATGACAATCAAAATGGTCCGTCTGGTGGGCCATTTCCGATGGCATTCGGCTGTTTTACGCGGGATGAGAATCAAAATGGCCCGTCTGGTGGGCCATTTTAGATGGCATTCGGCTGTTTCACGCGGGATGACAATCAAAGTGGCCCGTCTGGTGGGCCATTTCCGATAGCATTCGGCAATTTTACGCGGGATGAGAATCATAATGGCCCGTCTGCTGGGTCATTTCCGATGGCATTCGGCTGTATCACGCGGGATGACAATCAAAATGGCCCGTCTGGTGGGCCATTTCCGATGGCATTCGGCTGTTTTACGAGGGATGAGAATGAAAATGGGCCGTCTGGTGGGCCATTTCCGATGGCATTCGGCTGTTTCACGCGGGATGACAATCAAAGTGGCCCGTCTGGTGGGCCATTTCCGATAGCATTCGGCAATTTTACGCGGGATGAGAATCAAAATGGCCCGCTGCTGGGCCATTTCCGATGGCATTCGGCTGTTTCACGCGGGATGACAATCAAAGTTACCGGTCCGGTGGACCATTTCCGATGGCATTCGGCTGTTTCACCCGGGATGAGAATCAAAATGGCCCGTCTGGTGGGCTATTTCCGATGGCATTCGGCTGTTTCACGCGGGATGACAATCAAAATGGTCCGTCTGGTGGGCCATTTCCGATGGCATTCGGCTGTTTTCCGCGGGATGATAATGATAATGGCGTGTCTCGGGGGGCATTTCCGATCTCATTCGGCAATTTTACGCGGGATGAGAATCAAAATGGCCCGTCTGGTGGGCTATTTCCGATAGCATTCGGCTGTTTCACGCGGGATGACAATCAAAATGGTCCGTCTGGTGGGCCATTTCCGATGGCATTCGGCTGTTTCACCCGGGATGAGAATCAAAATGGCCCGTCTGGTGGGCCATTTCCGATAGCATTCGGCAATTTTACACGGGATGAGAATCAAAATGGCCCGTCTGCTGGGCCATTTCCGACAGCATTCGGCTGTTTCACCCGGGATGAGAATCAAAATGGCACGTCTGGTTTGCCATTTCCAATGGCATTCGGCAATTTTACGCGGGATGAAAATCAAAATGGCCCGTCTGGTGGGCCATTTCCGATAGCATTCGGCTGTTTCACGCTGGATGTCAATAAAAATGGCCCGTCTGGTTTGCCATTTCCGATGGCATTCGGCTGTTTCACGCGGGATGACAATCAAAATGGTCCGTCTGGTGGGCCATTTCCGATGGCATTCGGCTGTTTCACCCGGGATGAGAATCAAAATGGCGCGTCTGGTGGGCCATTTCAGATGACTTTTGGCTGTTACACCCGGGATGAGAATCAAAATGGCGCGTCTGGTGGGCCATTTCAGATGACTTTTGGCTGTTTCACCCGGGATGAAAATCAAAATGGCCCGTCTGGTGGGCCATTTCCGATAGCATTCGGCAATTTTACACGGGATGAGAATCAAAATGGCCCGTCTGGTGGGCCATTTCCGATAGCATTCGGCAATTTTACACGGGATGACAATCAAAATGGTCCGTCTGGTGGGCGATTTCCGATGGCATTCGGCTGTTTCACCCGGGATGAGAATCAAAATGGCGCGTCTGGTGGGCCATTTCAGATGACTTTTCGCTGTTTCACCCGGGATGAAAATCAAAATGGCGCGTCTGGTGGGCCATTTCAGATGACTTTACGCTGTTTCACCCGGGATGAAAATCAAAATGGCCCGTCTGGTGGGCCATTTCCGATAGCATTCGGCAATTTTACACGGGATGAGAATCAAAATGGCCCGTCTGCTGGGCCATTTCCGATAGCATTCGGCTGTTTCACGCTGGATGAGAGTCAAAATGGCCCGTCTGCTGGGCCATTTCCGATAGCATTTGGCTGTTTCACGCTGGATGAGAATCAAAATGGCGCGTCTGGTGGGCCATTTCAGATGACTTTTGGCTGTTACACCCGGGATGAAAATCAAAATGGCCCGTCTGGTGGGCCATTTCCGATAGCATTCGGCAATTTTACACGGGATGACAATCAAAATGGTCCGTCTGGTGGGCGATTTCCGATGGCATTCGGCTGTTTCACCCTGGATGACAATCAAAATGGTCCGTCTGGTGGGCCATTTCCGATGACATTCGGCTGTTACACCCGGGATGAAAATCAAAATGGCCCGTCTGGTGGGCCATTTCCGATAGCATTCGGCAATTTTACACGGGATGACAATCAAAATGGTCCGTCTGGTGGGCCATTTCCGATGGCATTCGGCTGTTTCACCCGGGATGAGAATCAAAATGGCCCGTCTGGTGGGCCATTTCAGATGGCATTCGGCTGTTTAACCCGGGATGACAATCAAAATGGCCCGTCTGGTGGACCATTTCCGATGGATTTTGGCTGTTTCACCTGGGATGACAATCAAAATGGCCCGTCTGTTGGACCATTTCCGATGGCTTTTGGCTGTTTCACCTGGGATGACAATCAAAATGTCCCGTCTGGTGGGCCATTTCCGATGGCTTTTGGCTGTTTCACCTGGGATGACAATCAAAATGTCCCGTCTGGTGGGCCATTTCCGATATCATTCGGCTGTTTCACCCGGGATGACAATCAAAATGGCCCGTCTGCTGGGCCATTTCCGATAGCATTCGGCTGTTTCACGCTGGATGAGAGTCAAAATGACCCGTCTGCTGGGCCATTTCTGATAGCATTCGGCTGTTTCACGCGGGATGACAATCAAAATGGTCCGTCTGGTGGGCCATTTCCGATGGCATTCGGCTGTTTCACCCGGGATGAGAATCAAAATGGCGCGTCTGGTGGGCCATTTCAGATGACTTTTGGCTGTTTCACGTGGGATGACAATCAAAATGGCCCGTCTGTTGGACCATTTCCGATGGCTTTTGGCTGTTTCACCTGGGATGACAATCAAAATGTCCCGTCTGGTGGGCCATTTCCGATATCATTCGGCTGTTTCACCCGGGATGACAATCAAAATGGACCGTCTGGTGGGCCATTGCAGATAGCATTCGGCAGTTTCACACGGGATGACAATCAAAATGGTCCGTCTGGTGGGCCATTTCCGATGGCATTCGGCTGTTTTACGCGAGATGAGAATCAACATGGCGCGTCTGGTGGGCCATTTCAGATGACTTTTGGCTGTTTCACCCGGGATGAAAATCAAAATGGCCCGTCTGGTGGGCCATTTCCGATAGCATTCGGCAATTTTACACGGGATGAGAATCAAAATGGCCCGTCTGGTGGGCCATTTCCGATGGCATTCGGCTGTTTTACGCTGGATGTCAATAAAAATGGTCCGTCTGGTTTGCCATTTCCGAAGGCATTCGGCTGTTTCACGCGGGATGACAATCAAAATGGTCCGTCTGGTGGGCCATTTCCGATAGCATTCGGCTGTTTCAAGCTGGATGTCAATAAAAATGGTCCGTCTGGTTTGCCATTTCCGAAGGCATTCGGCTGTTTCACGCGGGATGACAATCAAAATGGTCCGTCTGGTGGGCCATTTCCCATGGCATTCGGCTGTTTCACCCGGGATGACAATCAAAGTGGCCCGTCTGGTGGGCCATTTCCGATGGCATTCGGCTGTTTCACCCGGGATGAGAATCGAAATGGCACGTCTGGTTTGCCACTTCCAATGGCATTCGGCAATTTTACGCGGGACGAAAATCAAACTGCCCCGTCTGGTGGTCACTTTCCGCGAGCTCTCTGCTGTTTCACGCTGGATGTCAATAAAACTGGCCCGTCTGGTTTGCCATTTCCGATGGCATTCGGCTGTTTAACGCGGGGATGACAATCAAAATGGTCCGTCTGGTGGGCCATTTCCGATGGCATTCGGCTGTTTCACCCGGGATGAGAATCAAAATGGCGCGTCTGGTTGGCCATTTCAGATGACTTTTGGCTGTTAGACCCGGGATGAAAATCAAAATGGCCCGTCTGGTGGGCCATTTCCGATAGCATTCGGCAGTTTTACACGGGATGAGAATCAAAATGGCCCGTCTGGTGGGCCATTTTCGAAAGAATTCGGCTGTTTCACGCGGGGTGAGAGTCAAAATGGCCCGTCTGGTGGGCCATTTCCGATGACTTTTGGCTGTTTCACCTGGGATGGAAGTCAAAATGGCCCGTCTGGTGGGCCATTTCCGATGACTTTTGGCTGTTTCACAAGGGATGTCAATAAAAATGGCCGTCTTGTGGGCCGGCATTTCCGATGACTTTTGGCCGTATAACCCGGGATGAAATCAAAGTGGCCCGTCTGTTGGGCCATTTCCGATAGCGATTCTGGCTGTTTCACGCTGGATGACAATAAAAATGGCCCGTCTGGTGGGCCATTTCCGATGGCCCGTTCCGGCTGTTTTACGCTGGATGTCAATGAAAATGGCCCGTCTGGTGGGCCATTTCCCGATGGCATGGTCGGCAGTTTCGCGGGATGACAATCAAAATGGTCGTCTGGTGGGCCATTTCCGATGGCATTCGGCTGTTTCACCCGGGATGAGAATCAAAAATGGCGCGTCTGGGGGGGGCGAGGATGACTTTTGGCTGTTACACCCGGGAGGAAATCAAAGAGTGGACTTTCGCAGCATTCGGCAATTTTACACGGGATGAGAAGTCAAAATGGCGCGTCTGGTGGGCCATTTCGAAAGCATTCGGCTGTTTCACCGCGCTGGATGAGATCAAAATGGCCCGTCTGGTGGGCCATTTTCGACGACTTTGTGGCTGTTTCACCCGGGATGAGAATCGAAATGGCCCGTCTGGTGGGCCATTTCCGGTGACTTTTGGCTGGTTCACAAGGATGATGTCAAAATGGCCCGTCTGGCGGGCTATTTCCGATGACTTTGTGGGTATAACCCGGGTGAGAATCAAAGTGGCCCGTCTGTTGGGCCATTTCCGATGAGTTCGGCTGTGTCACGCTGGATGACAATAAAAATGGCCCGTCTGCGGGCCATTTCCGGTGGCATTCGGCTGTTTTACGCTGGATGTCAATAAAAATGGCCCGGTCGGGTGGGCCATTTCCGATGGCATTCGGCTGTTTCAGCGGGATGACAATCAAAATGGGTCCGTCTGGTGGGCTATTTTCGATGGCATTCGAGCTGTTTTACGCCGGGATGAGAATAAAATGGCCCGTCTGGTGGGCCATTTCCGATGGCAGTTAGGCTGTTTCACGCGGGATGACAATCAAAGTGGCCCGTCTGGTGGGCCATTTCCGATAGCATTCGGCAATTTTAAGCGGGATGAGAATCAAAATGGCCCGACTGCTGGGTCATTTACGATGGCAGTTCGGCTTGTTTCACGCGGGATGACAATCAAAATGGTCCGTCTGGTGGGCCATTTCTGATGGCATTCGGCTGTTTCACCCGGGATGAGAATCACAAGGGCGCGTGTGGTTGGCCATTTCAGATGACTTTTGGCTGTTAGACCCTGTATGAAAATCAAATTGGCCCGTCTGGTGGGCCATTTCCGATAGCATTCGGCAATTTTCACGGGATGAGAATCAAAATGACCGGTCTGCTGGGCCATTTCCGATAGCATTCGGCTGTTTCACCCGGGATGACAATCAAAATGGTCCGTCTGGTGGGCCATTTCCGATGGCATTCGGCTGTTTCACCCGGGATGACAATCAAAATGGCCCGTCTGGTGGGCCATTTCCAATGGCATTCGGCAATTTTACGCGGGATGAGAATCAAAATGGCCCGTCTGGTGGGCCATTTACGATAGCATTCGGCTGTTTCACGCTGGATGTCAATAATAATGGCCCGTCTGGTGGGCCATTTCCGATGGTATTCGGCTGTTTCACGCGGGATGACAATCAACATGGTCCGTCTGGTGGGCCATTTCCGATGGCATTCGGCTGTTTCACCCGGGATGAGAATCAAAATGGCGCGTCTGGTGGGCCATTTCAGATGACTTTTGGCTGTTTCACCCGGATGAAAATCAAAATGGCCCGTCTGGTGGGCCATTTCCGATAGCATTCGGCAATTTTACACGGGATGAGAATCAAAATGGCTCGTCTGCTGGGCCATTTCCGATAGCATTCGGCTGTTTCACCCGGGATGAGAATCAAAATGGCACGTCTGGTTTGCCATTTCCAATGGCATTCGGCAATTTTACGCGGGTTGAAAATCAAAATGGCCCGTCTGGTGGGCCATTTCCGATAGCATTCGGCTGTTTCACGCTGGATATCAATAAAAATGGCCCGTCTGGTTTGCCATTTCCGATGGCATTCGGCTGTTTCACGCTGGATATCAATAAAAATGGCCCGTCTGGTTTGCCATTTCCGATGGCATTCGGCTGTTTCACGCGGGATGAGAATCAAAATGGCGCGTCTGGTGGGCCATTTCAGATGACTTTTGGCTGTTACACCCGGGATGAAAATCAAAATGGCCCGTCTGGTGGGCCATTTCCGATAGCATTCGGCAATTTTCACGGGATGAGAATCAAAATGACCGGTCTTCTGGGCCAATTCCGATAGCATTCGGCTGTTTCACCCGATGACAATCAAAATGGTCCGTCTGGTGGGCCATTTCCGATTGCATTCGGCAGTTTAACCCGGGATGACAATCAAAATGGCCCGTCTGGTGGGCCATTTCCAATGGCATTCGGCAATTTTACGCGGGATGAGAATCAAAATGGCCCGTCTGGTGGGCCATTTACGATAGCATTCGGCTGTTTCACGCTGGATGTCAATAATAATGGCCCGTCTGGTGGGCCATTTCCGATGGTATTCGGCTGTTTCACGCGGGATGACAATCAACATGGTCCGTCTGGTGGGCCATTTCCGATGGCATTCGGCTGTTTCACCCGGGATGAGAATCAAAATGGCGCGTCTGGTGGGCCATTTCAGATGACTTTTGGCTGTTTCACCCGGGATGAAAATCAAAATGGCCCGTCTGGTGGGCCATTTCCGATAGCATTCGGCAATTTTACACGGGATGAGAATCAAAATGGCCCGTCTGCTGGGCCATTTCCGATAGCATTCGGCTGTTTCACCCGGGATGAGAATCAAAATGGCACGTCTGGTTTGCCATTTCCAATGGCATTCGGCAATTTTACGCGGGTTGAAAATCAAAATGGCCCGTCTGGTGGGCCATTTCCGATAGCATTCGGCTGTTTCACGCTGGATATCAATAAAAATGGCCCGTCTGGTTTGCCATTTCCGATGGCATTCGGCTGTTTCACGCTGGATATCAATAAAAATGGCCCGTCTGGTTTGCCATTTCCGATGGCATTCGGCTGTTTCACGCGGGATGACAATCAAAATGGACCGTCTGGTGGTCCATTTCCGATGGCATTCGGCTGTTTCACCCGGGATGACAATCAAAATGGCCCGTCTGGTGGGCCATTTCCGATAGCATTCGGCAATTTTACACGGGATGAGAATCAAAATGGCCCGTCTGGTGGGCCATTTTCGAAAGCATTCGGCTGTTTCACGCTGGATGAGAATCAAAATGGCCCGTCTGGTGGGCCATTTCCGATGACTTTTGGCTGTTTCACAAGGTATGTCAATAAAAATGCCCCGTCTGGTGGGCCATTTCCGATGGCATTAGGCAGTTTAACGCGGGATGAGAATCAAAGTGGCCCGTCTGTTGGGCCATTTCCGATAGCATTCGGCTGTTTCACGCTGGATGACAATAAAAATGGCCCGTCTGGTGGGCCATTTCCGATGGCATTCGGCTGTTTTACGCTGGATGTCAATAAAAATGGCCCGTCTGGTGGGCCATTTCCGATGGCATTCGGCTGTTTTACGCGGGATGTCAATAAAAATGGCCCGTCTGGTGGGCCATTTCCGATGGCATTCGGCTGTTTCACGCGGGATGACAATCAAAGTGGCCCGTCTGGTGGGCCATTTCCGATAGCATTCGGCAATTTTACGCGGGATGAGAATCATAATTACCCGTCTGCTGGGTCATTTCCGATGGCATTCGGCTGTTTCACGCGGGATGAGAATCAAAATGGCGCGTCTGGTGGGCCATTTCCGAAGAGTTTTGGCAGTATAACCAGGGAGTAGAATCAAAGTGTCCCGTCTGTTTGGCCATTTCCGATGGCTTTTGGCTGTTTCACAAGGGGATGTCAATAAAAATGGCCCGTCTGGTGGGCCATTTCCTCTGACTTTAGGCCTTATAACCCCGGATGAGAACCAACTTCGCCAGTCTGTTGGGACATTTCCGATTGCATTCGGCTGTTTCACGCGGGATGACAATCAAAATGGCCCGTCTGGTGGGCCATTTCCGATGGCATTCGGCTGTTTTACGCTGGATGTCAATAAAAAATGGCCCGTCTGGTGGGCCATTTCCGATCGCATTCGGCTGTTTCACCCGGGATGAGACTCAAAATGGCGCGTCTGGTGGGCCATTTCAGATGACATTTGGCTGTTTCACCCGGGATGAAAATCAAAATGGCCCGTCTGGTGGGCCATTTCCGATAGCATTCGGCAATTTTACACGGGATGAGAATCAAAATGGCCCGTCTGCTGGGCCATTTCCGATAGCATTCGGCTGTTTCACCCGGGATGAGAATCAAAATGGCACGTCTGGTGGGCCATTTCCGATGACTTTTGGCCGTATAACCCGGGATGAGAATCAAAGTGGCCCGTCTGTTGGGCCATTTCCGATGGCTTTTGGCTGTTTCACAAGGGATGTCAATAAAAATGGCCCGTCTGGTGGGCCATTTCCGATGACTTTTGGCCGTATAACCCGGGATGAGAATCAAAGTGGCCCGTCTGTTGGGCCATTTCCGATAGCATTCGGCTGTTTCACGCTGGATGACAATAAAAATGGCCCGTCTGGTGGGCCATTTCCGATGGCATTCGGCTGTTTTACGCTGGATGTCAATAAAAATGGCCCGTCTGGTGGGCCATTTCCGATGGCATTCGGCTGTTTCACCCGGGATGAGAATCAAAATGGCGCGTCTGGTGGGCCATTTCAGATGACTTTTGGCTGTTTCACCCGGGATGAAAATCAAAATGGCCCGTCTGGTGGGCCATTTCCGATAGCATTCGGCAATTTTACACGGGATGAGAATCAAAATGGCCCGTCTGCTGGGCCATTTCCGATAGCATTCGGCTGTTTCACCCGGGATGAGAATCAAAATGGCACATCTGGTTTGCCATTTCCAATGGCATTCGGCAATTTTACGCGGGATGAAAATCAAAATGGCCCGTCTGGTGGGCCATTTCCGATAGCATTCGGCTGTTTCACGCTGGATATCAATAAAAATGCCCGTCTGGTTTGCCATTTCCGATGGCATTCGGCTGTTTCACGCTGGAAATCAATAAAAATGGCCCGTCTGGTTTGCCATTTCCGATGGCATTCGGCTGTTTCACGCGGGATGAAAATCAAAATGGTCCGTCTGGTGGTCCATTTCCGATGGCATTCGGCTGTTTCACCCGGGATGAAAATCAAAATGGCCCGTCTGGTGGGCCATTTCCGATAGCATTCGGCAATTTTACACGGGATGAGAATCAAAATGGCCCGTCTGGTGGGCCATTTTCGAAAGCATTCGGCTGTTTCACGCTGGATGAGAATCAAAATGGCCCGTCTGGTGGGCCATTTCCGATGACTTTTGGCTGTTTCACAAGGTATGTCAATAAAAATGCCCCGTCTGGTGGGCCATTTCCGATGACTTTTGGCCGTATAACCCGGGATGAGAATCAAAGTGGCCCGTCTGTTGGGCCATTTCCGATAGCATTCGGCTGTTTCACGCCTGGATGACAATAAAAATGGCCCGTCTGGTGGGCCATTTCCGATGGCATTCGGCTGTTTTACGCTGGATGTCAATAAAAATGGCCTGGGCCATTTCCGATTGCATTCGGCTGTTTCACGCGGGATGAGAATCAAAATGGCCGGTCTGGTGGGCCATTTCCGATACCTTTAGGCTGTTTCACGCGGGATCAAAATCAAAGTGGCCCGTCTGGTGGGCCATTTCCGATGTCATTAGGCAGTTTAACGCGGGATGAGAATCATAATTACCCGTCTGCTGGGTCATTTCCGATGGCATTCGGCTGTTTCACGCGGGATGAGAATCAAAATGGCGCGTCTGGTGGGCCATTTCCGATGACTTTTGGCCGTATAACCCGGGATGAGAATCAAAGTGGCCCGTCTGTTGGGCCATTTCCGATGACTTTTGGCTGTTTCACAAGGGATGTCAATAAAAATGGCCCGTCTGGTGGGCCATTTCCGATGACTTTTGGCCGTATAACCCGGGATGAGAATCAAAGTGGCCCGTCTGTTGGGCCATTTCCGATAGCATTCGGCTGTTTCACGCTGGATGACAATAAAAATGGCCCGTCTGGTGGGCCATTTCCGATGGCATTCGGCTGTTTTACGCTGGATGTCAATAAAAATGGCCCGTCTGGTGGGCCATTTCCGATGTCATTCGGCTGTTTCACGCGGGATGACAATCAAAATGGCCCGTCTGGTGGGCCATTTCCGATGGCATTCGGCAGTTTAACGCGGGATGACAATCAAAGTGGACCGACTGGTGGTCCATTTCCGTTAGAATAAGGCAATTTTACGCGGGAAGATAATCATAATGGCCCGTCTGCTGGGTCATTTCCGATGGCATTCGGCTGTATCACGCGGGATGACAATCAAAATGGCCCGTCTGCTGGGCCATTTCCGATGGCATACGGCTATTTCACGAGGGATGAAAATCAAAGTGGCCCGTCTGGTGGGCCATTTCCGATCGCATTCGGCAATTTCACGCGGGCTGAGAATCATAATGGCCCGTCTGCTGGGTCATTTCCGATGGCATTCGGCTGTATCACGCGGGATGACAATCAAAATGGCCCGTCTGGTGGGCCATTTCCGATGGCATTCGGCAATTTTACGCGGGATGAAAATCAAAATGGCCCGTCTGGTGGGCCATTTCCGATAGCATTCGGCTGTTTCAAGCTGGATGTCAATAAAAATGGTCCGTCTGGTTTGCCATTTCCGAAGGCATTCGGCTGTTTCACGCGGGATGACAATCAAAATGTTCCGTCTGGTGGGTAATTTACTTTTGCATTCGGCTGTTTCACCCGGGATGACAATCAAAGTGGCCCGTCTGGTGGGCCATTTCCGATGGCATTCGGCTGTTTCACCCGGGATGAAAATCAAAATGGCACGTCTGGTTTGCCATTTCCAATGGCATTCGGCAATTTTACGCGGGATGAAAATCAAAATGGCCCGTCTGGTGGGCCATTTCCGATAGCATTCGGCTGTTTCACGCTGGATGTCAATAAAAATGGCCCGTCTGGTTTGCCATTTCCGATGGCATTCGGCTGTTTCACGCGGGATGACAATCAAAATGGTCCGTCTGGTGGGCCATTTCCGATGGCATTCGGCTGTTTCACCCGGGATGAGAATCAAAATGGCGCGTCTGGTGGGCCATTTCAGATGACTTTTGGCTGTTACACCCGGGATGAAAATCAAAATGGCCCGTCTGGTGGGCCATTTCCGATAGCATTCGGCAATTTTACACGGGATGAGAATCAAAATGGCCCGTCTGGTGGGCCATTTTCGAAAGCATTCGGCTGTTTCACGCTGGATGAGAATCAAAATGGCCCGTCTGGTGGGCCATTTCCGATGACTTTTGGCTGTTTCACCCGGGATGAGAATCAAAATGGCCCGTCTGGTGGGCCATTTCCGATGACTTTTGGCTGTTTCACAAGGGATGTCAATAAAAATGGCCCGTCTGGTGGGCCATTTCCGATGACTTTTGGCCGTATAACCCGGGATGAGAATCAAAGTGGCCCGTCTGTTGGGCCATTTCCGATAGCATTCGGCTGTTTCACGCTGGATGACAATAAAAATGGCCCGTCTGGTGGGCCATTTCCGATGGCATTCGGCTGTTTTACGCTGGATGTCAATAAAAATGGCCCGTCTGGTGGGCCATTTCCGATGGCATTCGGCTGTTTCACGCGGGATGACAATCAAAATGGTCCGTCTGGTGGGCTATTTTCGATGGCATTCGGCTGTTTTACGCGGGATGAGAATCAAAATGGCCCGTCTGGTGGGCCATTTCCGATGGCATTCGGCTGTATCACGCGGGATGACAATCAAAATGGCCCGTCTGGTGGGCCATTTCCGATGGCATTCGGCTGTTTCACGCGGGATGACAATCAAAGTGGCCCGTCTGGTGGGCCATTTCCGATAGCATTCGGCAATTTTACGCGGGATGAGAATCATAATGGCCCGTCTGCTGGGTCATTTCCGATGGCATTCGGCTGTATCACGCGGGATGACAATCAAAATGGCCCGTCTGGTGGGCCATTTCCGATGGCATTAGGCTTTTTTACGCGGGATGAAAATCAAAATGGCCCGTCTGGTGGGCCATTTCCGATAGCATTCGGCTGTTTCAAGCTGGATGTCAATAAAAATGGTCCGTCTGGTTTGCCATTTCCGAAGGCATTCGGCTGTTTCACGCGGGATGACAATCAAAATGGTCCGTCTGGTGGGCCATTTCCGATGGCATTCGGCTGTTTCACCCGGGATGACAATCAAAGTGGCCCGTCTGGTGGGCCATTTCCGATGGCATTCGGCTGTTTCACCCGGGATGAGAATCAAAATGGCACGTCTGGTTTGCCATTTCCAATGGCATTCGGCAATTTTACGCGGGATGAAAATCAAAATGGCCCGTCTGGTGGGCCATTTCCGATAGCATTCGGCTGTTTCACGCTGGATGTCAATAAAAATGGCCCGTCTGGTTTGCCATTTCCGATGGCATTCGGCTGTTTCACGCGGGATGACAATCAAAATGGTCCGTCTGGTGGGCCATTTCCGATGGCATTCGGCTGTTTCACCCGGGATGAGAATCAAAATGGCGCGTCTGGTGGGCCATTTCAGATGACTTTTGGCTGTTACACCCGGGATGAAAATCAAAATGGCCCGTCTGGTGGGCCATTTCCGATGGCATTCGGCTGTTTTACGCGAGATGAGAATCAAAATGGCCCGTCTGGTGGGCCATTTTCGAAAGCATTCGGCTGTTTCACGCTGGATGAGAATCAAAATGGCCCGTCTGGTAGGCCATTTCCGATGGCATTCGGCTGTTTCACGCGGGATGACAATCAAAATGGTCCGTCTGGTGGGCTATTTTCGATGGCATTCGGCTGTTTTACGCGGGATGAGAATCAAAATGGCCCGTCTGGTGGGCCATTTCCGATGGCATTCGGCTGTTTCACGCGGGATGACAATCAAAGTGGCCCGTCTGGTGGGCCATTTCCGATAGCATTCGGCAATTTTACGCGGGATGAGAATCATAATGGCCCGTCTGCTGGGTCATTTCCGATGGCATTCGGCTGTTTCACGCGGGATGACAATCAAAATGGTCCGTCTGGTGGGCCATTTCTGATGGCATTCGGCTGTTTCACCCGGGATGAGAATCAAAATGGCGCGTCTGGTGGGCCATTTCAGATGACTTTTGGCTGTTACACCCGGGATGAAAATCAAAATGGCCCGTCTGGTGGGCCATTTCCGATAGCATTCGGCAATTTTCACGGGATGAGAATCAAAATGTCCGGTCTGCTGGGCCATTTCCGATAGCATTCGGCTGTTTCACCCGGGATGACAATCAAAATGGTCCGTCTGGTGGGCCATTTCCGATGGCATTCGGCTGTTTCACCCGGGATGACAATCAAAATGGCCCGTCTGGTGGGCCATTTCCCATGGCATTCGGCAATTTTACGCGGGATGAGAATCAAAATGGCCCGTCTGGTGGGCCATTTCCGATAGCATTCGGCTGTTTCACGCTGGATGTCAATAATAATGGCCCGTCTGGTGGGCCATTTCCGATGGTATTCGGCTGTTTCACGCGGGATGACAATCAAAATGGTCCGTCTGGTGGGCCATTTCCGATGGCATTCGGCTGTTTCACCCGGGATGAGAATCAAAATGGCGCGTCTGGTGGGCCATTTCAGATGACTTTTGGCTGTTTCACCCGGGATGAAAATCAAAATGGCCCGTCTGGTGGGCCATTTCCGATAGCATTCGGCAATTTTACACGGGATGAGAATCAAAATGGCCCGTCTGCTGGGCCATTTCCGATAGCATTCGGCTGTTTCACCCGGGATGAGAATCAAAATGGCACGTCTGGTTTGCCATTTCCAATGGCATTCGGCTATTTTACGCGGGATGAAATTCAAAATGGCCCGTCTGGTGGGCCATTTCCGATAGCATTCGGCTGTTTCACGCTGGATATCAATAAAAATGGCCCGTCTGGTTTGCCATTTCCGATGGCATTCGGCTGTTTCACGCTGGATATCAATAAAAATGGCCCGTCTGGTTTGCCATTTCCGATGGCATTCGGCTGTTTCACGCGGGATGACAATCAAAATGGTCCGTCTGGTGGTCCATTTCCGATAGCATTCGGCAATTTTACACGGGATGAGAATCAAAATGGCCCGTCTGGTGGGCCATTTTCGAAAGCATTCGGCTGTTTCACGCTGGATGAGAATCAAAATGGCCCGTCTGGTGGGCCATTTCCGATGACTTTTGGCTGTTTCACAAGGTATGTCAATAAAAATGCCCCGTCTGGTGGGCCATTTCCGATGACTTTTGGCCGTATAACCCGGGATGAGAATCAAACTGGCCCGTCTGTTGGGCCATTTCCGATAGCATTCGGCTGTTTCACCCGGGATGAAAATCAAAATGGCCCGTCTGGTGGGCCATTTCCGATAGCATTCGGCAATTTTACACGGGATGAGAATCAAAATGGCCCGTCTGGTGGGCCATTTTCGAAAGCATTCGGCTGTTTCACGCTGGATGAGAATCAAAATGGCCCGTCTGGTGGGCCATTTCCGATGTCTTTGGGCTGTTTCACAAGGTATGTCAATAAAAATGCCCCGTCTGGTGGGCCATTTCCGATGACTTTTGGCCGTATAACCCGGGATGAGAATCAAAGTGGCCCGTCTGTTGGGCCATTTCCGATAGCATTCGGCTGTTTCACGCTGGATGACAATAAAAATGGCCCGTCTGGTGGGCCATTTCCGATGGCATTCGGCTGTTTTACGCTGGATGTCAATAAAAATGGCCCGTCTGGTGGGCCATTTCCGATGGCATTCGGCTGTTTTACGCGGGATGAGAATCAAAATGGCCCGTCTGGTGGGCCATTTCCGATGGCATTCGGCTGTTTCACGCGGGATGACAATCAAAGTGGCCCGTCTGGTGGGCCATTTCCGATAGCATTCGGCAATTTTACGCGGGATGAGAATCATAATGGCCCGTCTGCTGGGTCATTTCCGATGGCATTCGGCTGTTTCACGCGGGATGAGAATCAAAATGGCGCGTCTGGTGGGCCATTTCCGATGACTTTTGGCCGTATAACCCGGGATGAGAATCAAAGTGGCCCGTCTGTTGGGCGATTTCCGGTGACTTTTGGGTGTTTCCACAAGGGATGTCAATAAAAATGGCCCGTCTGGTGGGCCATTTCTGATGACTTTTGGCCGTATAACCCGGGATGAGAATCAAAGTGGCCCGTCTGTTGGGCCATTTCCGATTGCATTCGGCTGTTTCACGCTGGATGACAAAAAAAATGGCCCGTCTGGTGGGCCATTTCCGATGGCATTCGGCTGTTTTACGCTGGATGTCAATAAAAAAATGGCCCGTCTGGTGGGCCATTTCCGATGGCATTAGGCTGTTTCACGCGGGATGACAATCAAAATGGTCCGTCTGGTGGGCTATTTTCGATGGCATTCGGCTGTTTTACGCGGGATGAGAATTAAAATGGCCCGTCTGGTGGGCCATTCCGATGGCATTCGGCTGTTTCACGCGGGATGACAAACAAAGTGGCCCGTCTGGTGGGCCATTTCCGATAGCATTCGGCAATTTTACGCGGGATGAGAATCATAATGGCCCGTCTGCTGGGTCATTTCCGATGGCATTCGGCTGTTTCACGCGGGATGACAATCAAAGTAGCCGGTCTGGTGGGCCATTTCCGATGGCATTCGGCTGTTTTACGCGGGATGAGAATGAAAATGGCCCGTCTGGTGGGCCATTTCCGATGGCATTCGGCTGTTTCACGCGGGATGACAATCAAAATGGAACGTCTGGTTTGCCATTTCCAATGGCATTCGGCAATTTTACGCGGGATGAAAATCAAAATGGCCCGTCTGGTGGGCCATTTCCGATAGCATTCGGCTGTTTCACGCTGGATCTCAATAAAAATGGCCCGTCTGGTTTGCCATTTCCGATGGCATTCGGCTGTTTCACGCTGGTATCAATAAAAATGGCCCGTGTGGTTTGCCATTTCCGATGGCATTCGGCTGTTTCACGCGGGATGACAATCAAAATGGTCCGTCTGGTGGTCCATTTCCGATGGCATTCGGCTGTTTCACCCGGGATGAAAATCAAAATGGCCCGTCTGGTGGGCCATTTCCGATAGCATTCGGCAATTTTACGCGGGATGAGAATCAAAATGGCCCGTCTGGTGGGCCATTTTCGAAAGCATTCGGCTGTTTCACGCTGGATGAGAATCAAAATGGCCCGTCTGGTGGGCCATTTCCGATGACTTTTGGCCGTATAACCCGGGATGAGAATCAAAGTGGCCCGTCTGTTGGGCCATTTCCGATAGCATTCGGCTGTTTCACGCTGGATGACAATAAAAATGGCCCGTCTGGTGGGCCATTTCCGATGGCATTCGGCTGTTTTACGCTGGATGTCAATAAAAATGGCCCGTCTGGTGGGCCATTTCCGATGGCATTCGGCTGTTTCACGCGGGATGACAATCAAAATGGTCCGTCTGGTGGGCTATTTTCGATGGCATTCGGCTGTTTTACGCGGGATGAGAATTAAAATGGCCCGTCTGGTGGGCCATTTCCGATGGCATTCGGCTGTTTCACGCGGGATGACAATCAAAGTGGCCCGTCTGGTGGGCCATTTCCGATAGCATTCGGCAATTTTACGCGGGATGAGAATCATAATGGCCCGTCTGCTGGGTCATTTCCGATGGCATTCGGCTGTATCACGCGGGATGACAATCAAAATGGCCCGTCTGGTGGGCCATTTCCGATGGCATTCGGCTGTTTTACGCGGGATGAGAATGAAAATGGCCCGTCTGGTGGGCCATTTCCGATGGCATTCGGCTGTTTCACGCGGGATGACAATCAAAATGGCACGTCTGGTTTGCCATTTCCAATGGCATTCGGCAATTTTACGCGGGATGAAAATCAAAATGGCCCGTCTGGTGGGCCATTTCCGATAGCATTCGGCTGTTTCACGCTGGATATCAATAAAAATGGCCCGTCTGGTTTGCCATTTCCGATGGCATTCGGCTGTTTCACGCTGGATATCAATAAAAATGGCCCGTGTGGTTTGCCATTTCCGATGGCATTCGGCTGTTTCACGCGGGATGACAATCAAAATGGTCCGTCTGTTGGGCCATTTCCGATAGCATTCGGCTGTTTCACGCTGGATGACAATAAAAATGGCCCGTCTGGTGGGCCATTTCCGATGGCATTCGGCTGTTTTACGCTGGATGTCAATAAAAATGGCCCGTCTGGTGGGCCATTTCCGATGGCATTCGGCTGTTTTACGCGGGATGAGAATCAAAATGGCCCGTCTGGTGGGCCATTTCCGATGGCATTCGGCTGTTTCACGCGGGATGACAATCAAAGTGGCCCGTCTGGTGGGCCATTTCCGATAGCATTCGGCAATTTTACGCGGGATGAGAATCATAATGGCCCGTCTGCTGGGTCATTTCCGATGGCATTCGGCTGTTTCACGCGGGATGAAAATCAAAATGGCGCGTCTGGTGGGCCATTTCCGATGACTTTTGGCCGTATAACCCGGGATGAGAATCAAAGTGGCCCGTCTGTTGGGCCATTTCCGATGACTTTTGGCTGTTTCACAAGGGATGTCAATAAAAATGGCCCGTCTGGTGGGCCATTTCCGATGACTTTTGGCCGTATAACCCGGGATGAGAATCAAAGTGGCCCGTCTGTTGGGCCATTTCCGATAGCATTCGGCTGTTTCACGCTGGATGACAATAAAAATGGCCCGTCTGGTGGGCCATTTCTGATGGCATTCGGCTGTTTTACGCTGGATGTCAATAAAAATGGCCCGTCTCGTGGGCCATTTCCGATGGCATTCGGCTGTTTCACGCGGTATGACAATCAAAATGGTCCGTCTGGTGGGCTATTTTCGATGGCATTCGGCTGTTTTACGCGGGATGAGAATCAAAATGGCCCGTCTGGTGGGCCATTTCCGATGGCATTCGGCTGTTTCACGCGGGATGACAATCAAAGTGGCCCGTCTGGTGGGCCATTTCCGATAGCATTCGGCAATTTTACGCGGGATGAGAATCATAATGGCCCGTCTGCTGGGTCATTTCCGATGGCATTCGGCTGTATCACGCGGGATGACAATCAAAATGGCCCGTCTGGTGGGCCATTTCCAATGGCATTCGGCTGTTTTACGCGGGATGAGAATGAAAATGGCCCGTCTGGTGGGCCATTTTCGATGGCATTCGGCTGTTTCACGCGGGATGACAATCAAAGTGGCCCGTCTGGTGGGCCATTTCCGATAGCATTCGGCAAGTTTACGCGGGAGGAGAATCAAAATGGCCCGCTGCTGGGCCATTTCCGATGGCATTCGGCTGTTTCACGCGGGATGACAATCAAAGTAGCCGGTCTGGTGGGCCATTTCCGATGGCATTCGGCTGTTTCACCCGGGATGAGAATCAAAATGGCCCGTCTGTTGGGCCATTTCCGATAGCATTCGGCTGTTTTACGCTGGATGTCAATAAAAATGGCCCGTCTGGTGGGCCATTTCCGATGGCATTCGGCTGTTTTACGCGGGATGAGAATCAAAATGGCCGTCTGGTGGGCCATTTCCGATGGCATTCGTCTGTTTCACGCGGGATGACAATCAAAGTGGCCCGTCTGGTGGAGGCCATTTCCGTAGCATTCGGCAATTTTACGCGGATGAGGAATCAATGGCCCGTCTGCTGGGTCATTTCCGGGGGCATTCGGCTGTTTCACGCGGGATGAGAATCAAAATGGCGCGTCTGGTGGGCCATTTCCGATGACTTTTGGCCGTATAACCCGGGATGAGAATCAAAGTGGCCCGTCTGTTGGGCCATTTCCGATGACTTTTGGCTGTTTCACAAGGGATGTCAATAAAAATGGCCCGTCTGGTGGGCCATTTCCGATGACTTTTGGCCGTATAACCCGGGATGAGAATCAAAGTGGCCGTCTGTTGGGCCATTTCCGATGGCATTCGGCTGTTTCACGCGGGATGACAATAAAAATGGCCCGTCTGGTGGGCCATTTCTGATGGCATTCGGCTGTTTTACGCTGGATGTCAATAAAAATGGCCCGTCTCGGTGGGCCATTTCCGATGGCATTTGGCTGTTTCACGCGGTATGACAATCAAAAGTGGTCCGTCTGGTGGGCTATTTTTCGATGGCATTCGGCTGTTTTTACGCGGGATGAGAATCAAAATGGCCCGTCTGGTGGGCCATTTCGATGGCATTCGGCTGTTTCACGCGGGATGACAATCAAAGTCCCTGGGCTTCCCTCGCATTCGGCAATTTTATCGCGGGATGACAATCAAAATGGTCCGTCTGCTGGGTCATTTCCGATGGCATTCGGCTGTATCACGCGGGATGACAATCAAAATGGCCCGTCTGGTGGGCCATTTCCAATGGCATTCGGCTGTTTTACGCGGGATGAGAATGAAAATGGCCCGTCTGGTGGGCCATTTTCGATGGCATTCGGCTGTTTCACGCGGGATGAGAATCAAAATGGCGCGTCTGGTGGGCCATTTCCGATGACTTTTGGCCGTATAACCCGGGATGAGAATCAAAGTGGCCCGTCTGTTGGGCCATTTCCGATGACTTTTGGCTGTTTCACAAGGGATGTCAATAAAAATGGCCCGTCTGGTGGGCCATTTCCGATGACTTTTTGGCCGTATAACCCGGGATGAGAATCAAAGTGGCCCGTCTGTTGGGCCATTTCCGATAGCATTCGGCTGTTTCACGCTGGATGACAATAAAAATGTCGGTTCAGGGCCATTTCTGATGGCATTCGGCTGTTTTACGCTGGATGTCAATAAAAATGGCCCGTCTCGTGGGCCATTTCCGATGGCATTCGGCTGTTTCACGCGGTATGACAATCAAAATGGTCCGTCTGGTAGGCTATTTTCGATGGCATTCGGCTGTTTTACGCGGGATGAGAATCAAAATGGCCCGTCTGGTGGGCCATTTCCGATGGCATTCGGCTGTTTCACGCGGGATGACAATCAAAGTGGCCCGTCTGGTGGGCCATTTCCGATAGCATTCGGCAATTTTACGCGGGATGAGAATCATAATGGCCCGTCTGCTGGGTCATTTCCGATGGCATTCGGCTGTTTCACGCTGGATGTCAATAAAAATGGCCCGTCTGGTGGGCCATTTCCGATGGCATTCGGCTGTTTCACCCGGGATGAGAATCAAAATGGCGCGTCTGGTGGGCCATTTCAGATGACTTTTGGCTGTTTCACCCGGGATGAGAATCAAAATGGCCCGTCTGCTGGGCCATTTCCGATAGCATTCGGCTGTTTCACCCGGGATGAGAATCAAAATGGCACGTCTGGTTTGCCATTTCCAATGGCATTCCGCAATTTTACGCGGGATGAAAATCAAAATGGCCCGTCTGGTGGGCCATTTCCGATAGCATTCGGCTGTTTCACGCTGGATGTCAATAAAAATGGCCCGTCTGGTTTGCCATTTCCGATGGCATTCGGCTGTTTCACGCGGGATGACAATCAAAACGGTCCGTCTGGTGGGCCATTTCCGATGGCATTCGGCTGTTTCACCCGGGATGAGAATCAAAATGGCGCGTCTGGTGGGCCATTTCAGATGACTTTTGGCTGTTACACCCGGGATGAAAATCAAAATGGCCCGTCTGGTGGGCCATTTCCGATAGCATTCGGCAATTTTACACGGGATGACAATCAAAATGGTCCGTCTGGTGGGCGATTTCCGATGGCATTCGGCTGTTTCACCCGGGATGAGAATCAAAATGGCGCGTCTGGTGGGCCATTTCCAATGGCATTCGGCTGTTTTACGCGGGATGAGAATCAAAATGGCCCGTCTGGTGGGCCATTTTCGATGGCATTCGGCTGTTTCACGCGGGATGAGAATCAAAATGGCGCGTCTGGTGGGCCATTTCCGATGACTTTTGGCCGTATAACCCGGG
>JASAND010026012.1:0-28526 GCA_030248195.1 Trissonchulus latispiculum | reverse complement strand
TGGCCGATTCCTCTCCAGCAGGTTTCGGGTTTTTCTCTTTTGATTGTACACCTTTTAGTGCCCCTGGAGTTGTTCGTCCGGGGTTGCTGCCGCCGATTGTCATCGAGGGTGCTAATGTCGAACCTCCGCGTTTGAAGCCAGGCCCTCCGATGCAAACAGTTGCACAGTTAGCCCCTATTTGGTCGCGAGCTCTGCAGGAGGCGGGTTCTTCGGCTCGTCTTCCTCAACCGATTCAGGGGTTAGGCGCTATTCCGCATAGGGAGAGGCTCAACTTTGTGGACACGTTTTGGCAGCGTATTCCTTCGGTGGGCACTCCGTGTCAAATGGAATTGCTTCCACTGCTGGGACTTTCTGCAGCTGAACTGCAAGAACGGGTTGGTCATCCTCCGCCTTTCTATGCTTTTTTGAGGTCGCCTACCACACAGTGGGACAGGGGGACGCTCGGTGGTATTGGGACCTTGACGAGGGTCCTCTTCCCGGGTGCCTTCGCCTCCATCCCCTGTGCCAGGGGTGGAACATCCCACGTTTGGTATGAATCTCTCGGCGGATCGTTCGCTATTTCAGCTGTCGCCTGCTCTACCTGGAGTATCGGCTTGGGAAGCGGGGATTCCATCTCGGTCCACTTCGGTGGGCCCGTTGGGGCATCAGCGACCCGCTGAGCCGGCGTCTCGGCCTGTTTTAATGGACGCCCAATGTCAAATTTCATTTGCTACCACTCCACCTGTGGTTTCTGTTCAGCAAGTACCGCCGTTTCAGCCTCCGCAACCGGTGCTACATCCACCAGCGGCTACCATTCAGTGGCCGGCCACTCATGTTTTGAACCCGGTCTATCACCGTGTTGTGACTGATTTGGTTCTGGCTGATTCGGATATAGAGGGGTCTTCCACCTATTTGCATGCGGATTTGCCAAAGTATTTTGTTGATCCTGAAGACACGGTTTTTGAAGGAAATCCGCCGGTTGCCAATCCTCGGGACCGGCCAAAGTTCTTGAATGGGGCTGACCCGTACCGTATCTATCCAGGGGAGGATCGGTATGGTCTTCCATTGGATAAGAAGGCGGGTACCCCACCTTTCTTGGGACCTCAACCCTTAGATCCCTGGGTTCGTCAATCAGTGGCCGAGCTTCTGGCGGTTTCGGATCTTGCTGTTCCGTTTCGCCAGTATGCAGATCGGTATTGGCAGTACGCGGAGCTTCCACCAGTACAGGCCATTTCGGGCTGTTCGGCTTTAAATCCGTACTTTGTACATACGATCGCCTTTTGGGACGAGTGGCTTCGTGGGCAGGCAGCCCCATTTGCTGTTCAATTTACAGCGCTTGATGAGTATCTTGAGGAACTGAACCGGCTGATTCCGGGGGCGCATGTGTCCTTTGAGACGCATCCCACCCCTGTTCCTCCGGGGTACGATCCAACTTCGTATCCAACCTGAGCGTCCTGATTTTTGGCAGGCTACCTTGCGGTTACCACCTTTGGCTCGGGAAGGGGTCTTGGTTTTTCCGGGGATCGAATTAGTCGGGAAAGCTGCGCTGGAATCGTGTGCCAAAGTGGCCGCAATCGCCCAGCTTTACCCGTTCTTCTATATTTATCCATCTTTGTTTCGGTTTCAGCCTTTGCGTAAAATGATTGAAACTTGGACCAAAAAATCGAAGTTTTTAGAAAAGAAGGTTCAGGCGGTCATACAGGAGTCTCTTGCCCATGAAGCCATGCAGCCCGGTGAGGCCGAAAATTACGGCCCGGTGGTTCCCTTTTTTGGGGAACACATGGTGGCCTCCAACATGCATTATATCCCGGACACCAATGAGCAGGGACATCGACCCTATTTAAAGGTCTATGGGCATGAACATCGTTTTTCTGAGGGGGGTTACCAACATCGTAAGACCGACTACTGGTTTTGTTTGCCCGAGCCTGCTCGCTACCTGGCCTCTCGGGGTTGCCCGTTTCAGGCTCTACAAGGTGCGAAGCATTATACCAGGGGCTGGTTCCACCAGTCAGTTCCGTTTCGCCGTTTTTGGGAACATCCGAAAATCCATGTGCGAGCATTTGTTATGCTCGAGGTTATTCGTGCAAAGGCTCAGGTTTGCCCATCGTATCGTGAGTGGCTTGCATCGACCGGGGTCCGTATCATTGCTGAGGCTTCGGATAATGAGTATTGGGGCATTGGCAAATCGCAAATAATGCTCCAACAGATGGGGCCTCAGGATTACGCACATCTGTCGTGTTTGAATCCAACTCCTGCGGCCCCCCATCAAAATTGGATGGGCAAACTGCACATGGTCTTGCGAAGCGAACTGTTTTCGGATCTACCTAACCTGGTTACGATAATGCGAGAAGAGCACCGCCAGCAGGAGGTCAAGGCGGCTGAGGCTAAGAACGTTTAGGGAGCGTTGTTGTGCGTTGTTGTTGTTGTTTGCAGCCCCGTGTATATGGAAATTTTCTTTACAATTTTACTAGTGCCCGAGCTGATTTTCTTCTAAATTTTGTTTATCTTTTCTTGAGTATTTAACTTTTCCATGATGATCTTAAGGGTCTTTCTCGTTGATTAAATTCCATTTTGCGAAATTTCCTGCCGTGTTGTAGATTTTTGTCTCGTTTCTTGTTTGCTCGGGCACATTTGACATTTTGTGTATTTCTATTTACTCACCGTCTGGCTAAAGGAGTTCTGGGGTGGGCGGCTCGCTTTGTTGACCTAAGACTGGGACACGGAGTGAACCGTTCCCCCCAGACCCTTGTTTCTTATCTTTCTACATCTGACTAGTATCTAACAGTTTTCGAGTCTTCGCCGTGGTGTGGGTCTCCAAAGGTCGTTACCTAAAACTGGGTCGTCTTTGGGGCGCTCACACCGCTGTGACCATGCTACAGTTGAGGGGCTTTTTCATATCTATGTCGTGTCTTGTTAATCTGTTTTGTTTATTTCTTTTGCATTGATTCTATACTGGTATTGCTTTATCTACAGTACTTTAATTTTTGTTTTTGTGTTTAGGTGATGGTTGTTTTCTTGTACGGATCCCATACCCCCAGCTGCGCCAGGCGTGCCTCCCACGATGGATGTTAGCATGGAGCAGGGCCTCTGTTTTTCTGGTCTGGATCCGCCCGGAAGCTTAGTGGTGTTGGTCGGGGTCGGTTTTCCGGCAGTGGTGTGGTCGGGAGCTGGATTATTTCTCTGGTATCTGGGTGGATTGCCTTGCTTGGCAGTCCCGCTGGACCAATTCTATTTCTTTTGTTGGGTCAGCTGCCATTTTGACTCTGTTTCTGACCCTTGTTCTGTTGTGGGGTCTGGTCCTCACTCTATATCTTGGCCTCCTGGCCTTTACTACTGCTGTGTGGCCGTACTTGGCTTACCTAGTTCTTCCCGGGTCTGGTCTGAATCCCGGTTGACTATATATGTGTTGTACTGTTTGGGTGGGCCATCTGTGCCCTTTTTGCTTTGGACTTTGTTTGGCTTCGGCCATTTTGAACTATTTTGGGTGGGTCCTATTCAGACCCGTGTCTCTTGTTTGTATGCTCCCGGTGTGCTCTGGTCGGCCTGGTTGCTCTTTTATGAAGTCGTGGTCCCTTCCTTTGGCACGCCTAGGACGTTTCCGCTTCCCTATATTTTTTGTTTGTTGTGACTGTGCATTCCATTTTTTCTGCGTATATAGCGGGGGGGGGGATTCTTTGCCTTTCGATGTTTATCACTACGTATAGGGAGGGTCTCAGTCTATTTGTTCCCCAGTTTCTTTTGTGTCGGGCGCTCCCTACTATTTGTGCTTATATCTCTGGTAGCTATTCACTGGTAGCTTGTTTTCTCTTGTTGGCCATGTTTTGCCATTACCAGTTCGCCTTACTGTTTGCCTTTAATTTCTTGTTTTTCATATTTCTACTGATTTTTGTGTTTCGCTTATCTCCTATGCATAATACACCGCTAGCAACTATTTGTATTTGTCGTTTTCTTATAGGATCTTCGTTGGATTTCTTTCGTGGGGTTTTGTATCTGTTGGGATGGGTCCCCCAGTGGGTAGTGTCCCCGTTGTACTCTGTTCTTTCTGTCTGTTAGGCCTTCCGCGTGGGGGTCCATACGGGTGTCTAGTTGTGTTGTTTCCCAAAAATGTGTGTAGTTGTTCTTTAAAAGCTGTCAAAAATTGTCTCTTGTTTCGTTTCGTTTAGTCGTTTGGTTCGTGTATCTGTTTCGTCTGTTTAAAGCTGGTTTAGTGTTTAGTTTCGGTCACAGCCGACACAGTTTTACCCAGTGTCAGTCCGAAGTGTCAGTCCGGACTCGTCTGTGAGCCGCGTAGTTCGCAGGCAAATGGGGATCGTCTGGCTCCATTTTTATTCTAGCTAGGCCTAACTCGCGTTTTATCTCTAAAAATACTACTTGAGGCCTCAAAATTAACGTAACCCAGTTTTACCATTGTCTAACTTTCTGTGGCACCCGTATTGATCGCCGCGCGGGGGGCCGGCGGCGGAAAAGAGGGGGTATTTTGTGGGATATTACCCATTGGGGTACTGATAGCTAGCTGCGCAGCAGCGCAGCACTCAAAATTATATGTTGTGCTAGCTTCACACATGCGATGTAAAGTATACTTTATTTGATGGAATTAGACAACCTTGAATCATTTCGATAATTGTTTCATGAATGATAAAAGTGATTTCTTTTGGGCTAGCTACACGAGTAGCACAAAGTATATATAAACGAGAAAAGTGTAGATCCAGTCAGTCGTAGTTGCAATTGTGGTTGTCGTCGGGGAGTCAGATAAGTTGGGGGTTGACTTATTGGGTTGGAGCCGTTTTGACTGGGTTTAAGATATTGGGAGAGAGTAACGTCCTCCCCTCTACTGTGTTTATTCTACTGTCGTGCTCTCTGACTATTTTATAGCAATTTCGTGTATTTGTTGAAGAATTAGTATGAGTCTTTGATGTTTAGTGTAATAAAGTCTAGCGGTGTTCAAGTCTATTAGATCTAGGGACGGTCGCTTAGGGCCCATAGATAATTACTCTCCACTTGTATCTGCTAATCTATAATACTCTCGCTCCTTCTCTCATATTTGTCTAGGACTTAACATCACACACTGAACTCTTACTTGCAATCTTTACTGGAGTCCGACATTAGTTTATTACAGAGGTACACACATAGTACTTCACACAGTAACCAGATGCACTTGAGAAATTGTGGAATAATGAATGGTTTGTATTCTGACAGATTGCACGAAATGTAGTTTAAGTTCAATTATTAATTTAAAAAAAAGTTATATTATTTGAAGAAATGTATTTTTACAGTCACCTCACCCCAATCGGGGCTCGGGTAAGGTCAAGGTGTAGTGCAGCTTAGAACGTATGCAAATTTGATGGAAGGGGGATGCAATGTTGACACTGAATAATTGTCATATCAATTACCCGAGGTGTTCTACAGGGCAATTAGGACTCCATTACATCCACCGTAGTGGAGGTTCTGTGGTAGTTCCACCTGACAATGCTACTGCTATGCACCGACAATGCACCCGGCTACTGCTTGACAATCTCGGTAAATTGCCCAGGACCGATGTGAAATGGGAGCTAGAGTTTATTTTTACAAGCTCTTGACTACGGTTGTATTGATGCGGCCTAAAACGTTTTGATTTGATTCAGTTCGATTTTCGCCTTTGAAAAATCATCAGATTTGATTCAGTTCGATTTTCTGCGTCCGAAAAATGAACTGATTTGATTCAGTTCAATTTTTCCAATTTGAAAGACTTTTGATTTTGGTGCAGTTTTTAGCAAAAATGAATTTTGGTGCGAGTTTTGATGTTTCAAATTTCATAGTGAGAACATCAAATTTTCACAACTTGTGTTGACTCAGAACGTTAAATTTTCATTTTTCATAATATCAAACGCCCATTTTGTCGTATAGAGTTTATTTAGACTTCTTGGCTTCAATGAAATCTTTGCACGCTAGTCTTGATCAAATTTATAGCTACATACGTAATGTAAAAATAAAAATCTGAAGGTCTCGCGAAACGTAAAAGGCTTCATTAAAGCAATAAACTAGTCCTGCAATATAGTCTTCCATTGTATTCCTTTGTTAAGATTTGCTGGTATCTCTGGTGTGGGCACTGTCATAGTGAAGATCGCAAACAAACCTTGTACATAAGTATGCAAGGCACATAGTTAGTAGATAGTAGATACTGCAAGAGAACTTGAAAAGATGCATCTATGGAAAAACATTTTTCATATTGCATGAGAATAAGCGAAAGCTTTTAGTATATTCTGCTGAATCAAAAGTGAATCAAAATCGCATCAAAATCAATATTACTGATTCTTGGGTAAAAGTATTGATTTGATTCAGTTCGATTTTAGTTCTGAAAATTCAGTTAGATTTGATTCAGTTCAATTTTTTGCTGTGAAAAATTAAGTGATTTGATTCAGTACGATTAATCAAAAATCAAAAGTCGCATCAAAACACTTTTGATTCGATTCGAATCAAAAATCAAAACAACCGTACTCTTGACTTGACATGATCCTCCACTTATAGCGCAGCAAGAAACCACTGCGTCATCAGAGGTTCATATATTTATTTGAATATACACTAAAATTGTCTGTGTGTATGTATAATTATCAAAATGGGAAAGCTTTCAGCAAAGAAAACGCCATTTTGAATGCAATTTTGAGGTTTTTAGGGTCATTCCATCCATTTAACTTGTTTTAGCAAGATAAGATTATGAAGCAAACGGTTTAGGGTCAATGGAAGAAATGATGATTATAAACGATGTCAACAAAGAGGTGAACACAAATTATCGGGCAACATGTCTGTATTGTGCAGATTGTGCTCTCTTGGTACAGCCGGAAAATGCTACAATTTTAAGATACGTCTGAAAAATGTAGTCATCCGAAATTTGGCATACAAACAGAGCAGCTCGCTCACTGCAAGTGATACAGGGATAGTACAAGTTTTCGAGGTCAGAATAGCCTATTTTACCTGTTTATCTAAACTTTATCACAATACAATATCTAAAAGCACAGTCTATGATGTAAAAAGTAATGTAATCTGTGCGCCGTAGTACACCAACTACATTGGTCTCTACGCGTGAGGTACCATAACATCTTCAATTCTTCAACCACGATCCCTAAATTTACGTGTGGTAGATTTCCTTACATAATCAAGAGTGTATTGTTTATTGTCTTGTGCTGTGTTGTGTTACATACGTACGACCAAAGAATGTGTGTAAAAACGTCGACCTGTGTATAACAGATTAACCTTTGGAGTAAGCCCCAGCACTATATATATATTTTTGGAATCCTCAGGAACTTCGAGATTTCGATAATCCGGAAAGATCCGGAATTCCGGGTTTCATTCACGGAAAATTTAAAATTTTTAGTTTTTCACCCAATTTTTATCGCAATCAAATTTTGTTTTCACGATCCAATAGAGCTGGTCCCGCTGCATATTTCTGCTATTAGAAATTTTTCACGAAAATGTATATACCCAGTTTCCGGAATTCCGGATTTTCAAAATTTCCGGATTTTAAAAATTTTCTCGAATGCCCACAATATGGATATCATTCAAAAGCTCTTGATGAGCTTAACAAATCTTGTAAGAGAACCAATGTCTGAAAATGCACCCAATTTCCGAAATTCACGAATTCCGGATTTCACTCACGCTTGGAAGGTAGTAGCGAATTCCGACAACTGGGCTCATTTCTGCGAGTTGGTTCTATTACCAGATTTGTTCAGCTCATCAAGAGCTTTCGAGTGATACCCATCTTGTGGGTATTGGAAAAAAATTTTAAAATTCGGAAATTTTGAAAACCCGGAATTCCGGAAATTGGGTGCATTTTCGTGAAAAATTTCTGAGAGCAAAAATGTGCAGGGGGACCAGCTCTATTCGATTGTGAAAACAAAATTTTGATTCCGATAAAAATTGGGCAATAAACTAAAAACTTTAGATTTTCCGTAAATAAAACTCGGAATTCCGGATTTTTCCGAATTTTCCAAATCTCTGCTTCCTGAGGATTCTAAAAATATATAGATTGTTGTGGTTTACTTCAAAGGTTAGTCTGCTATAAACGGTCGAATTTTGTACACACATTTTTTGGTCGTACATACATACATCTACTGTTCTCTCCCTCCACTGTTGTCCTTGCGTCTGATCTGTCTGTCACTACTTTCTTCTTAGGAGTTCTTTTAAGCAATGACAAGAAACGGCTAAATAGTCACATTCCTTCGCTAATTACTAAATCCTTGTGCACCATATTTTTGATGGCTAAGTGAGATGTACCATTTTCCAATGAAAAATCTCCAGAACCACAGAAATCCTTTTTTCAAATTTGCTGGAGCTTGTTATGCATAAGCCGTTCTAATTAACAATGCTTTTTCCAGTTGGAGTAATTAATGAATGAAAGTATTTGCGTTAAAGGGTAATATCTATGCAGGAGAAAGTTTTCCAAATGTTTTCATTTCACTATACTCTGACCAATAATTGAATGCGAATAGAATAAAATGCAAATAAAGCACATATTTTTTATGCAACATCAAAGTTTTGGCCCATGTCAAGATAAAAGTCACTTTTTGATGCGTTCTGATCTACCACTTGATTTTCTTGAAGCTTTTATTTTCATGGGGGTTCTTGGGGTTCTGGGGGTTCTTAATTTTTTGTAGAGATTTGATCTATAACTATGTGTAATGAAGTGAGCTAGATCAAAACTCTGATCTGTTCCAAACTCTGAACGCTCTTTCGTTACACGGAAGGTCAGCACGTCTGTTCGCAATGAAGCAGACTTAAGCACCAGATCTCTGAAAGGTGGTGTACCAGAATCAGAGATTCTCTGCGGCCAACCTTGGTAGGGGTCTTTGTCGGTGAGTTCGTTTGAGGTTCCTGGGTTGATTTTCCAGTCGGACAGCAAGAGGGGTCAGCACTTGCTTCCTTGATGATGATTTCCAAATGAACAGCAAGCGGGGTCAGCACTTGCTTTCTTGATGAGCACTGGATTTGGTTGAGTTCTTCCTCACTGGATTTGGTTGAGTTCTTCCTCACTGGGTCTTCGGTTCTTTCTTGTTTGTACGGTAAGCGCACCGTGTGTGAAGGCTAATGCGCCTGTGTTTGCTTGTAATAAGCTAGACGGTAAACGCACCGTAGTTTAAGGCAAACGCGCCTTTGTTGCTTGTACTAAGACTCGGTAACTAACACACGGCTAATTTAATAAAAACACTACAATTACAATTCGTACAATTCTGTGCGTTCAAACTAACAACTACGACAATACTAACGATTAGGTTACAGTACAATAAGATACAGTACACAATTACTGTACCAGAGTTGCCAGATACTTTCCCTTCCTAGGTTATTATTAATATTATTCCTGTCCGGAATAATATTACAAACTTTGGTTAGATTATTGGGACAAGGTCGATACTCTTTCTTAACGCCTTTTACACCCTTCTACTCTACAAACTCTTTCTAACTCAATTGCCCTATATGCTGTGTGTTACCCTATATGCTTGTGCTATGTTTCTCTTTATACGTCCCCTTACAATAGGACTGTCAAACTAGTATCACAATAAACTAAGTTACTAAATATTAACCTAGGGTCGGTCTTTGGGTGAGCCCCTGAAAGTCGGACACTGCTTTCGCTCCGACACTCAGTTCAGGGATGCTATGTGGGATAGAATTTGAGGATGAACGAAACTGTTGGGAGTTGGGAGGTCCTTCCTTACCTATTCCTAATTTAGTATAAATTAATACTGTTATACAATGCGAATCTTCTGTTCTTCTGGACAGGACTCAAAGCAAGAGGGCCGGGGTGATGATTTTAGAAATGCAGGAAGTTGACATTTTTGACTGAAAATGGGGCTTGGGGATTAACGAAAGTTCACTCTGTATAGGATTTTAGGTATAGCCCAACTTTGATCAGGTTCTGGTCTGTCGCTGTCTCTGCCGCCGTTCACTCTACAAGATCATTCAGCTGCCAATGTACCTTCGCTAGACTGACTCGGACTGATACTGTTCACTGATAATAGCTTCCAACTTGACTGGGTCCTTCTCCGGACAATACTGATACCAACTAATCTGACTGGATCACACTGAATCAAGGCTCTGACTGGGTTCACCGTACTGTAATCAATCTCGGACGCAACTTTCGGCAGGACAGGGCTTCTTTCCGCACCTGAATCAAATGGGTTAAAACCCATTAATACAAAGTCACGGTGCGGGAATCGAACCCAGCAACCATTACTCGTTCTTTCGCTTTCCTGGTACCAAAATATGCATTTTGGGCCCCATTTGAACTTGTGAAATGACGAAATGACACAAAACCATTGGTTATTGCCTTTTTGACAAAAACTAACTGTTCGTAGTAATTTCTTGTTACAAAACAGGCCTTCCTTGGCCAATTTAGATTACAACTTGGTGATTTTGATTAAACTTGAAGTAGTTCTTCGCGTAGACAAAATGATTTGTAATGTTCTCACATCTAGACCCAAATTAGGTCGTGCTGACTTGCAATTAGACGAAACAACTCTTGAAAACGTGTAAACTTCGCTATCCATACATTATTTGAAAATCGTGCTAGTTTCTGTCCTTTTCTTGCGCAAACCGGGCCGCCCGGCCCGTCTTAGGTTAATATAAACAGATCCTGACAGAAACTCACAGGTTTACTTGAACAGATTAAATGACCGAACAAAACTTGCATTTCTGGCCTAGTTCTGGCCCAATTTTGTTGATTTGCCACGGGAAACAGGTTTGTTTCCCGTGGCCCGCTGCTATTCTTGAGCGTACACAAAACTTGATGTTTTTACATAAACTTTTAATGTTGGAAGATGGTCAATTTATTGATTACTACAAGTAACCTAGCTACTGCCTACTTACCTATGTATATTAAACTACTAAAAAACTACGTAATGCTAACTTAAGAATTAATACTGCTGTTTATTTGATTAACCGTTCCATGGCTAATTAGTTTTCCTACCCATATTGACAAAATTAAAATAATGGGCTGCTTTGTGGGTGAGTTTTTGCACATAATTAGTTTTAATTCTTTTCTTACCGAAAATGCAAAAACTCACTCACTCACTGTCTCAGCAGCCATTTTACGCAGTCCCTACTTACCGACCTACCGACCTATCCGAACTAAATAGCTAACTACTTTCCACATAACTACCTAAGAAGCTCGGGGAACCGTACCGAACCGCTATTCGATCCGGCGCTGGCAACCCTGGCAGCCAGCCGAGTGATAGACGCGCAATCTACCACCCTTTCACTTGAGCTTGTTTAAATTTGAGCAAAACTGGCATATAAATTAGAGGAGTTTTGAAGAACACGAATTTGGATAAAAGTTGCATATTTTTGTAGAGCTCGAAAAGCTGAATATTTTTTGTGCTTACAGCACCAAAAAATATTAAGTAATTAATGAGAAAAACACAATTAAAGTTTGTTTTCACACATGCGTAGTTTGCACATGCAGTGTGTTACTAAAACTGCATACATGCTAAATTGCTACATCACTTCCTTATATAGGCTAGTTTTGAACTTGTTCTAATTGTAACCCGTTAGCTCAATGGAAGAGCACTGGACCAATTACTCCAGAGATCCTGAGTTCGAATCTCAGTACGGGTCCACTTCTTTTCTTTTAGCTTAGTCTGTCTTTTGGCCTTTGACATGGGAAGTTGAGTGATTACGGTAACGACCGTGAGCCCATGATAAGTTTTAGGCCAAGACTATTACTAGCCCTATCTTAACTAGACTTAACTACTTCCCCAATTATTAATAACGCCAGCTAATTAATATAACAAGACTGCAACTATTTTCTTACCTAGAACTGATTTAAACTGCCAGTCCGCTAGTCGGACATTTGTTATAAGACTTAACCTAGAGCTGACTAACTACCGATCCGCTAATCGGACATTTGTCGTGAGATTCTTGCTAGTGACAGATTCTTACCTATTTTATGCATTATTTACTTGTCTAAACCGGCTAGTGCTGGATTTCATGGATGCAGCTCATCCGTCCCCTAATCGCAGGGCGACCTACACGGATGACTGGAAATCCGACAGACCTGCAGACCTAATGGGGGTCCCCGTGACCCTAGGCTGCAGAATCTGCCCTAGCTGTTAAACAGAACAATTTTTTAAGCAAAGTCTTATATTGCACTCACTCCGAAATTGACAATTTTTACATCAGACATGCGTCTAAACCTAAACTGAAACAAATCCCTGATTATTTGTAGTTAAGGGCCAAATTGCTACTCAATTTGGCCCATTTCCTGCCTAATATCTGAGCAATTACACATTCATTCTGGCATTTCCAAGACCCTTATCGAACAAAGGGAGTTTACATGGTCTGCCCTCAATCACACTCGCAATCACACAATTTTGGTTCAGAATTCACACTTAAAAAAGGGCTAACTTGGAACCTCATAATCCATAAGGAATTTACCCAAGAAGCCAACTACGTAAATCTGGGGCTCGCATTCACACAATTATTGTCACAGTCACACCAATAACAATACAAATGACTACACATTATAATATAAATCTAACACTTTCCTACCTAAACCTACTTAAATCTACCTAAATCTACCTATTCTTTGTATGCACGCTCTGTTGTATTTTTGGAATTAACGGGTCTCCGCCTGGAGCCCAAAGTTTGTAAGTTTATAACTTTTAACAAGGACTTTAACTTTGAAACTTTGTGAATTTTGTTGGAAAGCTAACGAGTAATAATTGCTCGGCAATTATTACTAAACAACACAATCAATTCCGCTAAGGACAGCTTGATTAAGTTAATATAGGGGAAGTCGGCCATTCCCCTCAAAAAGACTGAATAATTATTAGTTAAAACCGTTTCTGAGTTTTAATTCCTATTAATTTTAGGTAGCCGACCTACACAAACAGCATGACACAATTACAGACAGTAGTTTTAACTTCATTAGTGCCTAACTGTACGAATATGGCCGGCAATTCCTAATTGCCGGCTGTGGGGAGAATTATTCCCTAGACTTAACTCAATTCAGAACACGAGGTCATAGCCAAGGGACCTCCTACCTCAACTCAAGGGTGGGTCCCCACTCAAAATCCCTTCATTACAAAATAACCCCAAAAAATGAGAAAAAGGAAAAATGACTGGCCACAAGGGCTCGCTGGGTAAAACTGTAAAAACTGGCCACGAGGGCTCACTGATTAGAAATAATTAAAAACTGGCCACGAGGGCTCGCTGAATAAAAAATGTAAAAACTGGCCACGAGGGCCCTCTGATTGAAGATTGCAAGGACTGGCCACGAGGGCCCACTGGATAAAAGCAAAAGTAAAAAGACTGGCCACGAGGGCTCGCTAATTTTGAGTTGATAATGAGCCAAAAAAAGGCTATAATTTGATTAGAGATTAAAGGCCCGAAGGCCGAAAAACAAAAGTGAAAATAGGCCAAAGGCCTTCTAAAACCTAGAAAAATGCGTTTTCTGTGTGAAGCTGGCCGAGCATAATACGCTCAATGGCCCTAGGTTGTGTTGGTCTTGCTTCGTGTAAACTCACATCTTCTCCTCTGACCTGTGTGGGCCAGAGGAGGTCCTAACTCGTGGTCCTATGGGGGGGGGGGTAAAAGTGCGTTGGGGATTCTCCGGCCAAAACGCTGGCACACCAGGAGACGCACTAGAGGTAGGGGGGATACACGGCCGCTCTCGGCCGGAGCTGAAGCAAGACTGACTGGAAATTTTGAATTTCCAGTCAGTCGACCTCACGCCTGTTGGCGGTTTTCTTTGAGGTAGACGGATTTCCAGATTATTCTGGAAATCCCCTTTGTGGGTGCAGACCCGACGTGGGCTGTTTGCACGCCTGGCCCACCAAGACGGAGATTTATGGGGGGTCTGGCTTTATGACCCCTTTGTGTGCAAAATTTTCGGAGCTGAATCTCCAGAAACTTTCCAGACTCTTTGGTTAACACATAAAGGTAACCAAAGGGGAAAGTTTCTGATAAAAACAAAAGTTCTCACGAAATGAAAAATGAAAAAGTGCAGAATAACGGCCTCTCAGGGCCCAATATGAAAAAATAAAAATTAAGTGCTATTGTTGTTGTGGACTTTTGTAATATTTATGTTTTGTATCTTTTAGGCGTTCCCTTATTCACTGGCCCCTTTCTCTTCCTTTTAGACACGATTTCTCGGCCAGGAACAAGGGAAGCCGCCTTGTTAATCCCAGCGACAATTGCTCTCCCTCACTAGCGCTGGAGGTTCCTACCGTAAGAACGGGAGGGCAATTGTTGCGCAAAAGTTGTGCATACAAAGAGCAACTAAATTTTCTAACTAATAAGAACTAAATATCAATAATCTACGTACGTAACTACCTACGATCACTTATTTTCTTTTTATTTAAACAATTTGGGAGAGGGTTATGCCCCCTCCGAACCTATTGTTACCTATGAACACACGCTAAGTTTCTTCTCTGCGAGGCAAATCTTCGCTGGGAGAGGGCCAACAGAAGCCCAAGAATGGATAGGGAAATGAATGAAACATGAATGGGCGTAACAACAAGTGTTTGTTACGCCCACTTAAGAACTTTACGTAAGATTAAAATTAAAGAATTAAAATTTAGATTTACAAAACTATTTTAGCCTGTATCTTTCGCAATATTGGGAGTTAAAAGACCGGGTTTGGCTTTTTAGAACCAGGAAGAAATTGCCTTTCAGATGAGCCTAAGTTATATTTTCACTCAAAATTGTCAAAATTCGTTAATTATTGCCTAATTAGCACTAATTAGGCCCAACTAGCACCTATTAGTGCTCCAGAACCATATTTCATGAACCTAGCTACGAATATTAAAGTTTAAATGACCAATCTTCCAACGTACTACCGTATATGTTATTTTTAACTGCAATTTCTGTAGTAATTCACTACTTTTTGAGTGCTACCTTTGATACACTTTCCTCTTCACTAGTATAAGTTTACTTTAATTGAAATTTTGAACCATTTTTCAAACAACAGGAGGCCCGTTAAGGCCTGGGGGAAGAGTAACGACTCCTCCGTTAGTTGATCAAAGGCTATAGTTGGGGGCCTATTACTGACCCTGGAGTGGTAACGACCTCTCCGTTAATAGTTAGCCCTGATCAAACCTTATTAGCTCGTATTACGCCGGGTTCCTATCCTATTCTGGCACTACCGATGCAGATTATAACGCTATTTTTTAACCTTATTTCTTTCACCTAGATTCTACTGAGTTCCTGTTCTCTTCTTGCGTTGTTCCTTCGTGTTCTAACACTATGATAACCCTAGTTTCTTAACCACGCTAGAACCTATGTCCCATTTAGTAAGTTTTGAGTGATTTGAATTATTTGAACCGGCTGGCAACTCTGGTATTCACAAGAACATAAAATAATTACAAATATTGCTTGGACGTTCACATACTGCACACTAGGCTCTGAATGACTGTTTCCAAAAGCAACAATGATAACAATTCGAGTTCCGATCGTAATTCATGGTTTTATAAGTTTCCTTGACTTTTTTGGCTTTTGCTTCATCCATAACATTACATATGTTTAGTTTAATTTTTTATGGGGGTTCTGGGGGTTCTTGGGGGTTCTTAAGTTTTCGAAGAGATTTGATCCGTGACTACATATATTTAGTTTCAAATTTTTGATGGGGGTTCTTGGGGTTCTGGGGGTTCTGAAATTTTTTCAGGAGATTTGATCCTCTACTGCTTAGTTTTAAGTGTTTGCTGGAAATTCTGAGGGTTCTGGAGTGCGGGTGTACCGAAAAGTGTGCGCGTTGTCTGGGCTTAAATTAAGGACGAACTTGTTGTTCTTGTCGTCAGCTTTCGATGGATACCCATATTGTGGATATTGGATGTTTCATACACAGAATTTTCAGTCTAAGTTTATGAGAAAAGCCAGGAGGACCCCCCTCCCAGTACACCCAGGTTCTATTATTATTATTATTATTATTTTATTTACCAACCAAAGCAAATTGATAACATAAAGGCAGAGTGTGCTAAGAATAATAATGCAATTATATAAGTATGTATTACCAAACAACGAGCTAGAACAAAAAACGTTGGAGGGAGGCAAGGTGGGCCGATTAACCGGCTACTAATCCCCGCCCCCGTAGATATGGCACAAAAGAAACATTCGCTAGACGGTTTTTAAATTCAATTAGATTTGAAGACTTTACGACATTTTCATCTAGATCATTCCAAATTGGGATGACTCGATTGCTGAAAAAGTATTTTCTTGTATCAATTCGACTTCGTTGGACGGCTAATTTAAATTCATGACCCCTGGTAGAGGAAATCAGATTGTACACAAAAAAGTCATCAAATTGCAGTTCCACTAGACCATGTATTATTTTATAAACCATAAGAACATCTCTGATAATGCGTCGTTCTTCCAACGACGGCAAAGATAGTTTAGCTAATCGCTGAACATATGAAAAATTTTTTAATCCAGGAAGACGCTTAGTAAAAGATCTTTGCACCCTTTCAATCACATCGATATCTTTTAAATAATGCGGCGACCAAACTTCTGAAGCATATTCCAGTTTAGGTCTAACATAAATTTTGTATAGTCTAAGCAATAATTCAATATTTCTTGATCGAAAAGAATAGAAAATTAGATTAACCTTTTGAAACCCCGACCTAGCCAACTGCTGACAATGCGCAGAAAACTTAAGGTTACTATCTGTAGTAATGCCAAGATCATTAAATTGTGTTACAGTATCCAACTCATCGAGCCCAAGGCGGTACGAACAATTTGGATTTCCTTGACCGATGTACATAGCTACACATTTTGATGTAGCCAGTGAAAGTTGTCTAATTTCAGTCCAATCATAAATTTTATTAAGATCTTGCTGCATTATCATATAATTTACTGCATTATCCTGGTAAGTGAGAAAAAGTTTTGCGTCATCGGCGAATAGTTTAATGTTTAAGTGGTCCAGGACCGAGCATATGTCATTCATATATGCTAAGAAGTATAAAGGGCCTAGGATACTGCCTTGTGGTACACCGGAGGTTACTGAAATTGCATCGGATTTTGATCCATTGATTTCGACGTATTGATTTCTTTCAGAAAGATACTCTATTGTCCACGAAAGAAGTTTGCCTGATATACCCATTGAACGTAAAACTTGTATTAATTTACTATGAGACACCGTATCGAAGGCTTTTGCAATATCTAAAAATATTATATCAACTTTCGCCAAATCATTTACTACTTTAGTCCAAATGTTATGGGTTTCGAGCAGCTGTGTTACCGTCGACCTTCCTTGGCGAAAACCAAATTGATTAGAAAAAAGTAAGTTATTACGTTCAAAATAATCTCTTATGCATTCGGCTACTACAGACTCCATTACTTTACCACAGGAACAAAGGAGACTGACCGGACGATAATTCTCAAAGCAATTTTTTGATGACTTTTTGTGGATAGGGATGATTTTAGCTAATTTCCATTCCGAGGGAATTTTTCCCTCAGTAAAAGATTTTGTAAAAAGGATAGTTAAGGGTTTAGAGAAATTCTGAGCAAGTTTTGCTAGAAGAATTTGTGGTATACTATCCGGGCCACTGCTAGATTTTTTAGGTAACTTTTTCAGATGTTTAAGAACAATGGCCTCTGTAAACTCAACCTTATCTAAAAAAGTGGTAGGATTTGGCAAGTTAGGTAGATTATGACCATTATCAGTTATAAAAACAGAACTGAAATAGTCATTGAAATATTTTGCTTTTTCTTCATTTTCCAAAATAGGTTGCCCGCTTTTAATCATAACTGGAATATCAGAATTTTTTTGAAAGCGAGATCTGATGAATTTCCAAAATTTTCTTTCTGTCGGATTCGAAAGCAAACGTTTTTCGTTGGTAAAGAGATCCTGACGCTTTGCTTTGCGTGCTTCGCGCGCAGCATTTGTCCAGATTTGCTTATTTTGTTCAGTAGGCTGCAACTTATATCTCTTATGCAATGCTAGTTGGCGTTTATGTAGCTTAGTTGTTATTACAGACCATGAAACAAACTTATTAACTGAGCTACGTAAAGGCACGCATTGCGAAATGATCCTCCAAATTACCGTTTTAAAATTGTTCCAAACAACTTCCAGCGAATTATTGGCTGAATTTAATACTTCTTCCCAGTTGATAATATTCAACAATTCTTCCATTTTTGTCCAATTAGCCTTGTTAAAATTATAGAAGTTTGGTGGTAACTTTTCAGGCTGAATTGAAAAAGGTCCGATGAACCCTGAAATTAGAAAGTGGTCAGAAGCTAGAAACGGAGTACTAGCTTTTACGTTAGATATGAAATTTGTGTCAATGTCAAGTGTCATCAATCAGGTTCTATGCTACAAATTTGATGACTGAGATACATATATACATATTATGAACATATCATGTCTGCTGCTGAAGTGCCTGCTGAAGGAAAGGATCCGCAACGTAGTCGCGTACAAATCAAAGTCCTGGATGCAAACGCCTGAAAAAAGTTTGAGAACCTCCTTTTTTCTGATGGGGGTTCTAGGGGTTCTAACTTTTATCTTGACATGGGCCAAAGTTTTTTGTTTAGACATGTCCAGAAAGATCGGTAAACGAAAAACCATGAGTGTTTCCGAAGAATGCCTGAATGAAAACCTAACTCACGAAATTGTAGCTCTTTCGGTTAAAAGTTCGAAAGGTATTTAATTTGAATTTTCAAAATCCCCTGATTTTTGGTTTGACAGTTTGACTGACAAATTACTAACGCGACACGTTCAACGGAAAATCTTCCTTTAAATTTCAGACCACTTAGGTGTCAGCTTTCATCTAATGTCTTCAAATTTTTAATGTCGGTTTTTCAAAAAATACCACTAGGCATAACAGGAGCGAATGTAGCAAAAATTAGTAGAAATCATTGCTTATTATTAAAAATATCATTACAAATATTATTGCTTATTATATATTCCAAATCTTATTGCTCTTAATAATAGCTGAATATATGTAGGTAAAGTTTTCACGGCAGCGAGGGTCTAGACTTTTAAGTCCAGCTTTGCCTGCGAATCCAGTCGCTATTTTTTCATAGCTACCGTTTCGTTTGTGCGGTATTCCGAGTCAAAGATCTTCCATTAATGAAAACAAGAAACAATAGATTTTCATATCGCTTTGAACTGACAAGTTGAAACTAAATTAGAACAAACTGCAGTTGTCAGTTGTAAGTTTTGAGTGACAATTTAAAGATGACTAATGCCAGCAAGCCAGATCTTTTGACAGGATAATCTTTTTAATAAAAATTAAAAGCTGATATGGAAATCATAGGCTGACAAATTCATAATGGCTTCTTTGTCGTTTGTCGTATTTTTCCATTAAAGAGAAGGAGTTGGGAATTGTGGAGCGTTAATTTGATACATTGGTGGACTTAGTTCTCACCCAATTGAAGACATTAAATCGGAAACTAAACAAAGTAAACTGAAATTAAGGCACAGCCTCCCCATTTTATTAGGTTGTCCAATACAGCTTTATCATTCTTTTGCAGTTTGGCTAAATTTTGGCTGCTGTCTTCACTGATTTGAAAAATGTATTATTTGTCCATATTAATTTCTGCCACCTTATTAAGTTATTATTTCTGTGCTGGAGAAGACACACACAAAGTAAGTACATTGATGACGGTACGTTACTGCACGCTGTCGCTAAGAGATCGAATCTCCTACTGTAAAACGAAATTTCTGCCTATGATGAGTTTGAGTTTGAGTTTGAGTTGAGTTTGAGGTTGAGATGAGGTTTTAATGAAACAACACTTGTTTTGTACTTTCCTTTTATTTTGTTCGATTTAGAAGAATGACATTCAGCTCTCCAAGTCCATATCCGTCATACTGACGCTGTGACATGCTTTGCTATTTGACATTTTGCGTGCAGGTTCGGCTAAGGACCGTCTTTAGTTGTATTTATTACCAACTACATTCCAGCTCCTGCTTTGTTGGCTCAGTGCTCAGCAGGTCTAGACACTCAAAGAGGCCCTCAAAATGCTGCTCCCACAGCCCATAGAAAACCGGACAAGAGGGACTAGAGATGAGCATTTCGGCCTGTCGGCCCATCGGCCCGGGCCGGGCCGGGCCGACATCCATTTGTTAGCGGACCGGGCCGGGCCGAGCAAAGTTTTAAACTGCGGGCCGGCGCGGGCCGAAACGGGCCGGATCGACTATAGAAAATGTTCTAAAATCGCTAAAATTAGCTAAATATCTACTCATTCTGGCTATTTTACAGCAAAATTTAACATTTTGTAGCATATTTTAGCGTTTCCATATTGCATTGGAGCCTTTGAAATAATATTGTTAGTAAAATTTTGGAATTTTTCTTTTTGCGGGCCGGGCCGGGCCGAATCTTGGAGCGGGCCGGGCCGGGCCGGGCCGAAAAATTTTGCCAGCGGGCCGGGCCGGGCCGGGCCGAGCAAGATTTTGGAGCGGGCCGGGCCGGGCCGGGCCGAAAAAATCCGGCCCGTGCTCATCTCTAAGAGGGACTACATAAAAAACATAAAACCCAACTTAGCAAATATTGCTGGCTCCAAAAGTCGTTGAGTGACCGACCATGATCGGATACGAAAACTGTAAATTTTGCCGTATTTTCATCAAAATTCTCAAGTTTGGACGCTTATTTCTCTCTTAGAATAAATAAAACTAGAAACGCTCTGAAAATAGCCATCGACAAATGTTCCAAAAATGCGTGTCAAAAGCCATTTTCCAATTGCGGCAGAGATACTGCAGAATATTCTCCGTCGGGCATGGCATGCCTTTTGAGAATACAAATATGAACAATACTTGACGGACGCATCAGCGCTGTTGAGACTATAGAAATCTTGCAATATTTGAATTTGTCCAAAAAGGCTCAGTTTTGAAACTCGAAAGCAAATTTTCGTGGTTATCTAAACCGTATGGCCTACGGAGTCAAAGAATACTTTCAACAACAAAGGCCCTGGCCTTGTAGGCCTTGGTGAGAGGATTCGAGTGAAAATAAGTTTGTCCGGGTAGAGTGGTCACAGTTCAATTAAGCTAATTTATCCAAAACTAAAATTTTCACGCCTTTTCATTTTCACTTCATTTTTATACAATGAATTACATCGACAATTGTAGTTTCTGAGTTTGAAAGCCCAAAAATACACGAACCCGATCCAGCACCTAAAGAAATAGAAAATATAAGCTCCACGTTTGCGGTTTGTTTGCATGAATACAGAGACTTGTGCTTTAAACAAAGGTATTTCTGTAATATGACATGAAGTGACATTAATTTTTTAAATTTAGGATGTTCAGAAAGGACAGAAAATCACTGTCCCCGACAAAAAGATCAGTTCATATGTTTGGAATAAACTGTCAACGAAGCGAGTGGACCCTTGGGTTTGGAAACAGCTGAGCAAAAAGGAATTCTCTTCAAACGAGCCGGACAGAAGATCTCTGGCTTCCTGGTCCTGGGCAAATATGCGAAGACATTACTGAAGATAAAATTGATGCTGACTATTACAATGAACATTAAATTAGTTTTGTGACATTGACCGTAAAGTGTAATTAAAATATAACAGCTCTGATACTACTCATATTTTTACTTTTATGGCCAAGCACAATAGAGATTAGCTGTGAGGCAAAAACTGTGTAATTTCCAGGGCAAGTCATTGAATACGTAATAAATCGAACATCGAACAATTCATAAATAATAAAGTAAAATAATAAACAAATAAAGTAATAAATTAATTAGTTAATGAAAATTACTTAGAATTAATAAACAATAAATTAATCGAACAAGTAAATTCAAACTTTAACTCTGACTCTCTGATGTTCGTTTTCGACGCTCAAACATTTTCTAAAAAATTCGATGATAAGTATGGCATTATTAAGTCTGAATTTGGGAATTCGGGGTTAACAATACCAATTATGCCAGTATTTTCTGCCTTCAACAATATATTCTGACAGCGCTAACCTCGCCTATATAATATACTTATTAGAACTGTTGTCACCTAATTTAAGAAAATTACTATCAATGAAACCTTTGACATCTTTCTTCATATCTTCATTAGCAGCTCATAGTTAATGCTATCCAACTTTACGTTTTCTCTTATCTGACTAATCCTTCGTCTTCTTCTGGTACTAGCCTTGCAATTTGCTATTTTTTTCCAAAATGGATCTCTACTAAATTGTTTAAGCTTATGCTCAAGATATTAGGTGTTTTCTTATAGCTTTTGAGCAGCATTCACAAGGCCTTTGATCGCTTTAGTACCTCATTTTCTTGAAATTTCGTTGATTAAATGACACTGCTTAGAAATATAATCCACAGCAGATTTGCGATAAATGGATAGCACTTGTGGTATCAACGATACGTCCGCCGTCCACGGAAAATGGCATCATCTCTTTTAGTTTAATTTACTATTAATTTATTTTATTTGCTGTTTTATTTACTATATCTTTTTCCGTTCAGCATTGAATCTGCTTTTTCGCTAGTTCTATATTGGATATCATGCAAAAACTGGATCTTTTAGTTCACTATATAGTGTCTAGTCACTAGTCACTAGTCTTCTTAACAGCTTCGAATGTTGTTATTCTTAAATGGCAGTGAAATATAAATAAAATAAACGCTGCACTCTTCATTGACGATGACTTCAGTATTGTCCAGATACAGAGAGACCATGTTTTACCACGTAAGGTAATTTTATTAAGCTATAATCCGTCATTCAGTCAACTCATAAAGCTGTCTAGACTTCATTTAATTGAATCTTGTGCTTTTATTAGCATAGCAGTGGAGTCATTTTTAATCATTTCATGAAATTTTGTTCAATATCGAGACCATTTGTTATGGTAGACATCGGGACGTCGCTGGTAGTTTAATGCTTTCCCAATTATTCATACAAAGTGTCATATTAATAGTTGTTAATGGATGGCGAAGACGATGTTGTGAGAGCCTGGAGACCAAGATTAGTTGGAATCGTACATCAGATTAGACTTCTAAGAGCCAATTTTACATGACATTAGCGCTTTCCTGTGACAAATTTGTTGGCTAATTTGAAACAATAAATTCTGATTTATGACGATTAATGTTTAGCCGATTTAAGTGGTCCAGTTTTGGCAAGAGTGGTCTGTCTCAGTGGTTCTCAAACGACCATGGCTCGTATTCAACTGATCGGATCACTTATAGTCATGGGATTTATCTCAAAATGTTAGTTTTGAGATTGAAGGGAGAATTAGCCTAAATTTGCATAGATCATTGAAGCTGTTATTTAAACTGTATATGGTTTTCGATATTCGTATTCCGCACATTTCCACTTTTAATTTAATTTTATTTCTTCAATTTTTGCATTCTCTTTATTATTTAACCATACAGACAAAGACTGATTGCTGCTAGAACTGACGAATTTCAGCTTTCCTCCTGAAAACAATGAACGGATACATGTTGCCTTAATATCTTGTATTTTGTGTGGCAGAGAAGTTTAGTTTCAAACTGTTACAATATCAGTTGAATTTGAAAAATTTCCACTATCAGTTCAAAATCATCCATACCCCACTCCACACTTCGATCATTTCCAAACTTTCCAATAAAGGTCGATATACAATTTTGCAGGTATTGGTAAACCAGGCTCTTCCAAGTGCTACAAACCACCTCCTCAACCCTTTTCACTGCATTCTGGATTGCTGCCAAAAAAGTTGTTTTTCCGTTACTATTATGACATGGACACAGATTCGTGTGAAACAATTCTGGACGATGGTTCTATCAAGTTTGCACAAACGCAGAATAAAAACTTTTTTACATCCGGTTCTCAGTGTGTCAAGAAATGTTTAAGGTAATGGTATCTTTGCACAATTTATCAAATGTAGAACTGCTGTAGAAGTGCTGTCATTGAAATACGGATTTATACTGGAGAGATCTTACTTTTTGTTTCGACAGCTTACTAACGGCGATTTGTGTTCCTTTTTGTTTGAGTTTAGAGACCCCGGTTGTAACGAAGAAAGAATCAGCGGCTGTTGTGAGTTTCCACAGGATCGGTATTATTATGATTGGATAACAGATACCTGCAAACAGTTCCAATTTGCCGCGCCTGCTCCCTTGACGCGTAATAACTACAGATCTAAAGAAGAGTGCATGAAGGACTGCAAACCACTAAGTATGCCATAGAAATAGGCTGAGGCTCTTTTCGTTACACTCTTTATGTAGCTCTAGAGTTATGCTAGCTAGCTTATGAAAGTTAAAAGGTGAATTTTGATGTTGTTTCGTATTAAAATTTACATCAAAAGAGCATACCTTTCAATTTTGTAAAAGAAGGTTTTTCAAGCACATATTTTCTGTTTTTTTCTGAGCTAGGAGTCGGGTTACATTCTCGGATATTACTTGAGTGAGACCCCTGGTTAACCCAGCCAACATGTTTATTGATTGAGTAATTACAGCAATTGAGTATCACTATTGAGTATACCTGTGTGCTAAAAAGGAATTTGCCTTAGGCTACGGTATAGCTGGTACTCAATTGACCTTGCGAACCAAGGTTTCCGAATAGATATTGCTTATCCAACACTTTCATATCTCCAGCAGAAAAAGGCTACTTATTTGACTGGTGAGTGGCATTTCAGTTAAAATACCTTCTTGAGTATCATAATTCATAACTTGTATCTTGGATTCTGCGTCTAATTGGCTGCAGCTCCCTCTACCCTCCACCCATCCACCAGAACAGAAATGTACGAGTAGGGTGGTAAGGTTTACTCCTGCGGGTCTAAGTCGAGGATATTCGAGCACCTACTTCTCTACAAGGAAAACTAATGGTGTATTCCGATTGTATTCTATCTTTGCTTATTGCAAGATCAGAGATGATGATGTATTTTATTATTGTATTTTATGTTGCAAAGATTTTTCAGAAGATGGATTAAATCAGAAATGTTCAAAGCCAGCCTTTCTGACAAATCGGTGCACAAAAGACGCTCCAAGGTACTACTTTGAAGTCACAAAAGGAAGATGCGAGAAAATCTCAATCCCAGGATTTTGCCTGAGGTCAAAACAACCCAATGCCTTCAGAACTCTTGCGAAGTGCCGAAAGCTATGTGGTTGAATACAGTTAGCATGGTGGAAGACTTTAATTTAGCTCTGATGATGTCTGATGTAAAAATAAAATTGTGCATACGGTCATTAGCCCTTATGTAGCGCTTCTACCAGGGCTGGCGGATCAGGAAGAAACCAAGGACAAGCCAGAACGGGAGGCGTCAGGCACCCTCGTACCCACGAAACCAGGACCTAGAAGAGAGAAGGGAAGAGGGAGGTTCAGCTTTTCACTCACCATTGAAAGTAAAGAATTGGTCCCGCCGGGGATCGAACCACGGCCCTTCTGCTCTAGAGTCAGACATGCTAAACCACTACACCACGGGACCATCAGCTGAACTCCCATTGCAGGCTTACCAATCTTTCCTATGCCTGCTTCCCTTACATCTCCCCCGGGTTTCAATTAAGACGCGTCCCGCGGCTTACTCAACTCGGAATCGAACCGAGAGCGCATCCAGCGCAGGGCATTCTGAGCCCAAGGGATCCGTGCTCCCCCGACACACGTTCCAGACCCCTTTAGATCCAACCAACCAGAAGCAACTACTGGGGGACCGGAGACAGGAGTCCAATCCGGGTCCTGAGGCAGCCTCGACACATGTAGCGCTTCTACCAAAGTTGGCGGACCAAGACGAAACCAAGGACAAGCCCGAACGGGAGGCGTCAGGCACCCTCGTACCCACGAAACCAGGACCTAGAAGAGAGAAGGGAAGAGGGAGGTTCAGCTTTTCACTCACCATTGAAAGTAAAGAATTGGTCCCGCCGGGGATCGAACCACGGCCCTTCTGACTCCGGAGCAGACATGCTAACCACTACACCACGGGACCATCAGCTGAACTCCCATTGCAGGCTTATCAATCTTTCCTATGCCTGCTTCCCTTACATCCATGTAGCGCTTCTACCAAAGTTGGCGGACCAAGACGAAACCAAGGACAAGCCCGAACGGGAGGCGTCAGGCACCCTCGTACCCACGAAACCAGGACCTAGAAGAGAGAAGGGAAGAGGGAGGTTCAGCTTTTCACTCACCATTGAAAGTAAAGAATTGGTCCCGCCGGGGATCGAACCACGGCCCTTCTGACTCCGGAGCAGACATGCTAACCACTACACCACGGGACCATCAGCTGAACTCCCATTGCAGGCTTATCAATCTTTCCTATGCCTGCTTCCCTTACATCTCCCCCGGGTTTCAATTAAGACGCGTCCCGCGGCTTACTCAACTCGGAATCGAACCGAGAGCGCATCCAGCGCAGGGCATTCTGAGCCCAAGGGATCCGTGCTCCCCCGACACACGTTCCAGACCCCTTTAGATCCAACCAACCAGAAGCAACTACTGGGGGACCGGAGACAGGAGTCCAATCCGGGTCCTGAGGCAGCCTCGCCACATGTAGCGCTTCTACCAGGGCTGGCGGATCAGGAAGAAACCAAGGACAAGCCCGAACGGGAGGCGTCAGGCACCCTCGTACCCACGAAACCAGGACCTAGAAGAGAGAAGGGAAGAGGGAGGTTCAGCTTTTCACTCACCATTGAAAGTAAAGAATTGGTCCCGCCGGGGATCGAACCACGGCCCTTCTGCTCTAGAGTCAGACATGCTAAACCACTACACCACGGGACCATCAGCTGAACTCCCATTGCAGGCTTACCAATCTTTCCTATGCCTGCTTCCCTTACACTTATATACATAAATATTTACCATTACCAAGGGGTGATGGCTGAACGTGCAACTTAGTGATGTGGTTACCAGAGATGAAACCGGGTCACCGGGTCACCGGGTCAGTTCGGGTCACTAAATGGACCGGTTCACCGGGTCACCGGGTCAGGAGCTCTGACCCGGTCTTGACCCGGTGTTTTTGATTGCAGGAATTTTTTGCTGTTATAGGATATTTTTCAAAGTTTTACCAATTTTTGCCAACTGAAAACTTCAACAATTACTCAAAAACTAGCAATAGAAATATTCTTAACTTAATCGTGGAGTTTCTTTAAATGATTGTCGTTGTAGTAGTGTCCTCATAATATTTGTAATATCCTGTCAAGCTTAGGTTTGAAACTACAATCGTTGTGTTGAATCTTAACTGGAAAATGAAAACGATTACATGGACCCTGAGAGTCTGAAATCTAAAATTCTCCATGCTCCATCTACGGTAAGTGCTTTATCGCTGCTGCTATTATTTTTGGAGGGAAAGGGTCAGACTGTGGGTTTCAAATCTCGGCATGAAGGAAAATCTCAGCAAAACAAGGTCAAAGTATTTTGTTCCAATTTGTTTGATTCAAAATGTAGATTACTTCACATTATTGAGCGCAAAACTGTGCAAGTCGTTTTGGTTTTTCCGGCTTACTTACAATATTCTCTTTCCAATGGAAGCAAAACGTTTGCCAAACTTGATATTTTAGTCGCCAAAAATGTCCAAAATGGTAAAAAAACACTCACCGCACCCCAATAAAGTAATTTTACTTTTTTGCAAGCTTAAACCTGAATTTTCAAAAATACCGGGTCACCGGGTCAGGGGTCGACCGGGTCACCGGGTCAGTAAATAGTGACCCGGTTTCATCTCTGGTGGTTACTCCTGGTTATTCCTGGAAATGTATAAAGCATTCAAGTAGGTTGCATTTAATGCTAAACAATAACGGAGCTTAATTTTTTTACAAAACTGTTGTGGATCAGTGGGGATATTGAACCCTATAAATTCGTCCATTCATTTCTTCAGTGAATATGATGCTACCATCTGGTAGTCCTGTAACTCCAACCGGCCGACCCCAGGTGGTAGGTCCATTTGGATCGGTCAGAAAACCTGTGACAAAGTCTTCGTAGTGACCATAAGGCTTATGAGTAAAGGAGCTGAAGGGAACAAAGACAATTTTATATCCAGTTCCACTATGTCTATTCCACGAGCCACGAAATGCCACAAATGCTCCAAATCGATACCGTCTAGGGAAGGTTATACCTCGGTAGAAGTGTAGTCCGAGAGCGGCCGAATGAGCCTGAAAAAGTACGTCAGGAGATCTGGTTTCCGCTGCCATTTCTGGATTCACGCTGTCACCGCTGCCGTTCAGATGGCGAGGATCCAGTAAATCGGATCTCAAATAAGTATACGGCCAGCCATAAAATTCGCCTTCCTCAAGACCAGTCAAATAGTCTGGAACCAAATCATCACCCAGACCGTCTCTTTCGTTAACTGTTGTATATAGCTTACCTAAACATCAAATCATCAGTGAGGCGATATCTGTTGTGTACCTGGCTTTTAGCACCAACAAACGGAACTTTGCTATTAACTGAATACATGCCTTTTATACTTCATATTATGGCGACAATAGTAACATTCTTTTATAGAAGTATTACAATATAGGATGCAATCCCATATACAACAATATCGACTGTAAAAACAGCATGGACGGAAATGTATGTTGAAAAAAACACTAACCATGAATTTTCAATTTAGCTCCTGCGCACTTCGTAGTTTGCAAGCCTACCCAGCTCTGTATTTTAATAATGTGTAATGGAAAAAGCAAAACGAACCCTAAAAATGTACAGGGAAAAGCTTAACTTGTGGGAGATTGTGATTCTTGATGGAATTGATCTGAGTTTCTAATGTACTAAGTTAT
>JASAND010026009.1:0-10816 GCA_030248195.1 Trissonchulus latispiculum | reverse complement strand
GATCTTGCGCGAAAACGTTCACACATATAATATAACCACTAAACATACAATTAGGCAAATAATACAGACTTTTCATGTCAAAATGAAAATATACTAGGGGATCAGGGAAAACACCTACCAGAACCTGAAGATTTTATAAAAAATGGATTTTTATATTGAAAACATTTAAAAGTTTTACTCTTACGAAAGAAAACTTTTCTTCCTGAATAATATTCCTTCTAGCCTGCGTCTGTTGAACTTCGGTTGCGTCGGAAACTGAAATTGTGCGCCTAGATGCACAACAGGAAACAAACACTAGTTTTAAGTTGATACATATCAGACAAGGTAAGCAAACTTCTGCATTTTCAAGCTTCTGCACACATTATAACTTAACCGACTCGAGACCTGCATATGTCTAACGCAGATCTTCCCAACGCAAATCAAACTGGTTTACTACAGCATAAGATGTCAATGTAGCATACTACAGCAAATATAGTGAAAACCAAGTCAACTACCTAATAACGAATAATGAATTACAAATAACTTCCATAGTCAATATTCACGTTATTCCAAAGTGTTAATCTTTGAATTAGAAAACGAATCTCAGTATTCAACATGCTTAGTCGTTTTGGAACAAAGGCCCAATGCAGCCGTAAGTACAAATGCGTTGCTGCACACAAAGAGTTCTCAGGAAAACTAAAATGGCGAATCGGATATTCCTTTGCATTGAGCTTTTCAAACAGAATAGAGTTCACGTTTGGAAAGGGCATTAGACTTTGTACGAGTTGGAAATTCTCTTTGGTGATATACTTGGTGGTGATGAAGCTTTGAAATATATCAGTGGATAAATGAAAACCAGCAAAAACGCAAACTAGTTGTAAATTCCTTTAAATCTTCCATAAGCTTTAGCAAAACTTTATTCGACCCGAGAATTTCCAAATTCACTGCTCCTCATGGAGTCAACCAATAGTCATTTTTTTCATTTACTGTATTAATAGCATGAATTATAGGCGAACGAGCAATAGCACAGTAGAAAAATACAAGACAAAAATAAATATAAAATCTCCTTAGAAAAATCAACTGTATCGACGCATGTTACCGCTACATCTCCAATTAGCTTAGGTATTCGCCGACGGAAATAATTTGAACTTAGATGGTACGTCTGTGCATAACACGGCTGAATGTATGGATACTGTTTTTATTAGCAAACTGATTTCTGAACCGTTTAAGTTTGTCTGCAAATTCATTTCTAAATCTGTGGTGAAAGGTTAAGTACAAATAAAAATTTGTGGAATGAGTGAACATATAGAAGACCCTGCAAAACGTTAATAGCGTCAGACATTGCTTTTCCGTCTCCGCTGCATCAATGATATAGTCAAAGCTATACTCGCTTAGGAAAGCACCCAAATCGTACCGTATTGTAAATGCAGAATACCTTAAAGTATAAATGTAGTGGTAAATGACGTAAATCACTGCATAAACCACCGCAGGAATAAGAATACTCAATAACAATACAGAAGCACCAATACTACGTTTCATATTTTCTGTTGAGTTCGTTTTAAGCGATTTGGAAAAAATAAGCTTGGTTAACCCTAATATTGTCAAAGTAGTAAAACAAAACAAACATATGCTAGTAAAAAGAAAGGACACAACTTGTGCTTTAATGATTATTGACCTGACGTATGACTCTTGGAACGAGGTTCTGCTATGACTATACTCGTTCAATTTTGAATTGAAAACAGCTGGATATCTACGCCAGAACAAAACATCTGGCAAATACAAAACAGTGCAGATCAGACTACTAACAATTAGCGCCAACCAAAAAATGGCACTGGTCTTAATATATTTGATTTTTGAAGGAAACCAAATTGCAACAATCCTTAAAAATGCACAGACAACCAAAATTAATATACCATTGAAGGAAAATAACTGTGATATAGTATGCCTCATTAAGTATATCCAATTATAAAATGCGGTTACATATCTAGTATTATAAACAACTCGGTGGCATGCATTCACAAAATAAGGTATCATAGAAAAACAGTCTAATAATAAAATTGTCCTGTGATAAACAGTATTAATATCCTGTTTGAATTCTTTGCTCTCTAGAATCCAGCAGCCCAATATAGTGCCCAGCAGTGATAGGGATGAAAACGGAAGGGCAACTAAGAAGTCGATAACATCATAAAAGCAGTGAAACTCAAACAATACCAGATTACATCTGGTTATACTTAATTTTTGGATCTGGCACTCCGTGAAATTTACTTTAGGTGCTTTTGAAATATGATTTTCGAAGAGGCCGTTTATGTAAGTATGACTGAATTCGTAGTTGTCAATTTCTTTATGGCAGTCAATGATCTTATTTACAGTTTCTTGTGAAAGTTCATTTCTTGTCCTAAAATTAAAAGAACTTTTCTACGGGTTAACAGGAAAAACAATCAGTTCTGTATTCGAAAACTATTCCTTAAAGAAACCACTTTTCAGTGACACTCTTTGGTTTGACTGTTTATGGTTGAATTATTCAATAACAGAAGAAAATAAGTCTGTTGCTTTTGCTGCGAGTATATTAAAATATTGAATGCACACTGCACAAGTATTGCGAGATTCTCAGGTGACACATATGAAATCTTGTGAGCTGAATTTCTCTCGAGCCACTCAAAGCCCTGTCACAATCTGAATACCAGTACTTTTAACAAAAACTTTCAGGTGGCAGATGCGGATAGAATTATATGTTTAAATTAGAACGGGTAGTACAAATCGACTACAAGTGAGCTTCAGTTGTCTAAATGTAAACATGATAGTGATGGCACCACACTATAGCGTATGTTACGTTAAGAAAATGCTTTTCATCAGTTAACTACAAACCAAACATTTACCAGTAGGAGCAGTTGGATACACCACCCAAAGAATGGACCTCTAATGTATTTATCGGATGAAATCGAATTATGGTGATAATCAATAATATGTAACTGCTGCATTGTCTTGACATTGGTGAGTTCTAAAATAGTCAGAGCACACTGATGAGCTGTTTGGAAAAGAAAACTGCTTCAAACCACTACTTTACTTTCAGAATATGGGGATTTTTCGAAAAGTGAGGGCTTAAAGCTACTCCTGGATTAGGAGCTAATGAGATCAAAACCTCTTGGTGGGCAACATAAAAATGAAAGTGCAGTCCTGCATGCAGTTTCAAATTTGTCGGCGGAAAATTTAAGCTTTAAGTAAGAGAAGGAATGAAAATTTAGCAAAGCATTCAACACAATTTCTGCTTGTTTCAGTTGAACTTGACTTGACTTAAGAGTTGATAACGTCATTATTTTTCAGTGTGCAATGGAGTCTGACAGCCACAAGAACAGATTCAGATTTTTGCTGGAGTGTCGGTCTTGCTTTCATTTGCATTTCTTTTTATTATTTCTGCTGGAGCAGGAACACATAAAATAGGATTTCTCTATGCTTAGCATGCCTTTTCTCTATTGTGGCCTATCGAAACCCTATCTTCAACACAGGGATGGTATAGGACACTTTTTGTGGAAGGTCGTTCATGCAAATTAGGTTACGGGCTACATAAGCGGCAGAATTCAGAGTCTGATAGCAGTTGTCTCAAGTGTAGCTTGGGAGCTGCACATAGGCACGTCCTTTATTTCGGTTCTTGAGCTTTTCGTGTATGCTCCACAACTAAATTACTGAATTACCCCAAAAAATGGCGTTTCATGGAAGTCTAATTTCTTCTGACCAGCCGAAAAAGTATTCTGATGTTCGACCGTGATTGTAAAACCTAAGGTTAAACCGGTATCAGATTTGACCCCTTCCACTCTTAGAAATATTCCATTAGAAACTACATGAATTACATTTGTTGACGATAAATACAAACGCTTTTGTAGAAAGTACAGGTTAGGTCTTGTAATTTCTACAGGACGTCGTTGGTAGTTTTTACTGGATATACTTTGGTAGAATGAACTACAAGTTAGACTAGTAGTCAATACAAATGAAACCAGTAGTTTTCACTAGTTTACAGTTTTACTGTACAGGTTATTACTCGATACGCTATTAATGCAACTGAGTATTTAAGGGCCACAGTGATCATAATTTTTGAAGACTGAATTTTTGAATGTTTTCAAATTTTTCAGTCTTTCAAGGCCCCGTGGGTGATTTTTTGTAACGGCCGCTGCCTGCCGAAAATGTTTTGGGAACGGTACGGAACGAACCCCCCCGCACCTGCCTCCCCTCTTTACGATAACAGGTCGCTCCAGTGAAAATTACAGGTTATGTCTTGTACAAACTACAGGGTTGGTATCTGATTTAGAATTGTCGAAAAAGTCGATCAAAACTACAGTTTCTTTAGTCCTACAGGAAAATCATTTAAAAAATCCGTAGTATTTCTTTACAATAAACTCATGTAAGTTTTAGTATTCGAGAGGCCGGTAAAATATACAACAGTTACATTTATGGAAAATACAGGAAGCTCTGCTAGTGACTGACCGCACAGGAGCAGTTTTGTGGACAACTGCAAAAATTCCTGTAATTTCTACAACAGTTTTCTTCAAGAGTGTACACAGGCGCGTAGCCAGGGGGGGAATGGGGGGAATTCCCCCCCCCCGAAATTGTGTTGCCCCCCAGGAATTTTTTCCTGCTATGTGTAAGCTATGCATATTTCAAAAAATTTTCGCGCCTTCGGCGCGAAATACGTATATTGTACCGTTATAATACGTATTTCGCACTAAACTACAAGTACCAATGACTCTATTTGGTGTACTTTGAACCTTCTGCATCATTTGGGTGCATGAACACGCACTGCGCCTTAAAAATTATTGTAATTTCAACGAATACTCTGTAAAAATTCCACGAAGGTAACGAAATAGAAAAATTTCTCAGCTTCCAGACCCCCCCCCCCCGAAAAAATTTTGCATCCCCCCCCGAAATTTTTTTCTGGCTACGCTAGTGAGTGTACAGGTGTGTTTACTTCAGCACTGAGGTTTATAGCGTTGAAGCAGAAATGCAGCTAATGTACGTTGAATATGTATTTGTTCCGTAGGAATAGAATACCACATGTGTTTTCTTTAGACAGTACTATCGAAACAATAATAAACAAACTAAAGTGTTGATGCATTTTGACATAAACTAATAAATTTCCCCAGATTGGCGATAACGAACAGCTGAACCATGCTGGTCGAGCGCAACTGGCAACTAACCAGAGAGTGTTAAAAACATGGCAAAAAGTGGCCCAACTTGTTCTATACGGTCTGTCTTACTAGAGAAAGCATTCTACTAAAAGCCTAGGAATACCGTATGCGCAGAAAGATCATTGATTTGAGGCAGACATTACAAGAAGCCCCACTAATCCCACTTTTCCCTCAAAGCGTTCCATATTATGAAATACGGGTCTTAGCGATATTTTGAACTGATGTAATTTTATGATCCAGCGTTTTACAGGTATTGAAGGGTGCATAGAGGTATGCAAAAATAAGTTTGAATTTTCCAATCTTTTGCACTTTCCCCACAGACCTAACTTTGGATTTTTGACCAATAACTTTGAAATTTTGTATTGAAGCATACTGGAGGCTGATAAATTCAAAAATTCAAAAATTCAAAAATTTTAAAATTTTATAAAATTTAAAAAATTTTAAATTTTTGTTTGGTAAGGGGACCGAAAAAGTTTTCGAAAAAACTGTTGCTGAAAACGTGCGTATAGGGGTTTTCAGGGGTGTTGAGTACGAATCTGAAATACGTTTTTCCATTCTTCTTTTCGTTAGCTCAGTATAAGTTAATTTTGTCAGCTTAACCTGAAAGCTTATACTGAGCCAACGAAAATCTGAATCAAAAAACGGTTTTCAGGTTGTGCTCGGTACCCATGAAAACCCCTATATATAAGTTTCAGCAAAATTTTTTTCAAAACATTTTTCGGTTCCCCTTGGTCGCCCCTTACCAAACAAAAATTTAAAATTTTTTTTTAATTTTAAAATTTTTGAAATTTTGAATTCATCAGCCTCCAGTAAGCACTCGTACAAAATTTCAAAGTTATTGCTCAAAAAAATCAAAAGTTAGGGCTGGGGTGGGGGGAAGCGCAAAAGATCCTAATTTTCTGTCCATAGGCGTGCTTGGTAAGGAAAAAGCTTGCCCAATGAAAAAAAACTCAGGAAAATAAGAATTTTCGAACATTTTTGTACGGTAAGGGGAAGATTAGAAAGATATTGATGATGTATTGACTAACTGTGTAATTTATTTGAAGTACTAGCGTAGGCTTCACCTATCTTATAAATTCTAAAGTTTTTGTTTCCCGCTAAACCTGAACATACTATCGGATATTTTCGCAAAACAGAGTCACTTAACGTCTACTCTTGATGTTCACTTATGCCACTTGCAGAGCTATAATCAGGCCAAAAGGTACGACTTCACAGCTAAAGCTAAGGTCATAAGAAGTTAGCTTTAGGCAGCTTGCAATAGAACGACGGAATGAGAAATGAGTTACTGTTATCCAAGTAAGGCACAATAAGTGCTAACTAACATCTGCGAAGGTCTCAATTACTTCTCAATGTTAGATTTGTGAATCTATTGCTACTTTCAGATCAAATATTGTCGTCTTCCAACGCGCATTGAATAGCAAATGTCATGAGCTGATTACTTGAGGCTCAGTATTAACTTGGATACAACAACAACGTCTAACACAAAAATGTGGGCAGAAACCTGTGACCACTTGTACAGCATTAATATTCAATTTGATACCTATAACATTGTAAGGGAAGCAAGCAGGCATAGGAAAGACTGATAAGCCTGATGTGGCAGTTCAGTTGATGGCCCTGTGGTGTAGTGGGTTAGCACGTCTGTCCCGGAGTCAGAAGGGTCGTGGCTCGATCGCCGGCTGGGCCAATTCTTTACTTTCAATTCTGACTGATAAGCTGAACCTCCCTCTTCCCTTCTCTCTTCTAGGTCCTGGTTTCGTGGGTACAAGGGTGCCTGACGCCTCCCGTCTCGGGCTTGTCCTTGGCTTCTTCCTGGTCCACCAGCCCTGGTAGAAGCGCTACATGTGGCGAAAGTAAAGAATTGGCCCAGCCGTGGTTCGAACCATGGCCCTTCTGATCCCGGGACAGACGTGCTAACCCACTACACCACAGGGCCATCAGCTGAACTCCCATATCAGGATTATCAATCTTTCCTATGCCTGCTTCCCTTACATCATTATATATTTTCAGAATCCACGTGATGAGAGGAAAAGCTTTATAAAATTTAAAATGATGAAGGCAAAGTAGCAGCTCCCGAAACATTATGGCAACAAATTAATAACCTCTCAAACAAATCTTAGCTTAGAGGTCGGTGAAAATTCACTTGAAATTGTCGATTGCTCTGGTGCGATGGTCGCTCGCATATGTGATGTGAGTGCGGAGTGTTGCTTGAAACTTGCTGGTATATCTTGAGTTTCAAGAGGAATGGTGTAATGTGTGAGTTGTGATGTGTGTATGTTTTAGTGAGTTTATTTGAATGTGAGATTTTAGTAAGAGTGGTAATTTTAGTGTGAAATATGTTTTGTGTGAAATTGTGTAAATTCGTGTTGAAATTGGTGTGAATTTGATTATTTTCTATGTTAAAATATGTGGTGTTTTATTCAGCCCACTTAGCGACTAGGTGGCGCTGTTTGTCCTTTGAAGTTTCTCTGGATGCTCGCTGAGCATCCCGTCTGCAAAGGGGGTCTCAAAACTAGCCAATCAAAATTCACTAGGCTCCTCTCTCAGCATCCCTTTCAAAAACTAGTCAGTCTTCTCTTTTCATTGCCTAGCGTGCGGTCGTTTCTTTACACTTTTCGCCTTTTAGCCTTTCACTTTGGAGCCTGGATTGGGGTGTCTGTAAGTTATTGATTGTTTTTCTTTTATTACTTTAGACTCCGAGGCGACCTCGTGGGTCGACCTAAATTCATTAGTGGTGCTTTATTGAGTTTTATTTCCTTTTAGTTAGTAACTAATACGGCTGTTTATTTTAGAAAAAGGTTCTAATATGTTAAGTCATAAATTACGTTCTGCCGCGACGGCTTAGGGAAATATTTTAGAGACTTTATTTTAAGAAGGGTTCTTGTTTTTGAGGGTCGAATCTGAGCGTATAAAGTGTCCTGTATTTGTGTTCAAAGTCTGTTAGTGTTTTGTTTAAATTTAATTACCCCTTATGGTTTATGATTGTCTAACTTTACCTGTTCTGTAAATTTCTTTGATGAATGTGTTTTTGTCAAAATTTCCTGTATTGGTGTGTATTGTTTTTGAGAATCGCTCTCTTTGCTTACTGTTCTATTAAATGTGGTCTCAGTAGCTGAGCCATTAGGGTGTCTTAGTTAGGTTTTTATTAGAATTGTTTAGTCGGTAGGTAGGACTCTGAGTTATTTCCAAGTCTAGGTAGGCTAATTATTTACTGAGTGTGTATTTAATTTAATCAGAGTTTCTTTCGTAGTTGAGTAGTTAGGCAGTCATTTGTCCCTTTAGTCAGCACTTATAGTAGTTCGTTAGGCTTATTTAATTCTTGGCGAGATCCTGCCCAGGTCGACTGGAACATAAGTCTCCTCCAGGTTCGTCGTTTCCATATGCGCACAGTTTCCACCCGTAAAGTTTGGTTGCCCCTACACTTCCAACTTTACATTAGGCTGCCAGTCTCCGACCTTCTTCTTTTCCTTCTTCTCGGTTGTTCTCGTTTATTTTTGTATTCTTGTCTTTCCTCTTTTGTCATAATAATACTGTCATTTGTTTTTCCTTTTGCTTCTCGGATTTGATCTCCTAGTCTTTTGTTTGCGTCTTTTAATTCTGTCGTTCTTTTACTTAATTCAGTATTTTGTTTTAACTTGAGTGTCTATTATTTCTAATCGTACGTGCGTATATAATTGTTGATTTTACATCTTGTGTACTTTTTCTTCGCATCCTATATAAATGTCTGTTCAGCATTCACCTGTGAAAACGTCAAAGGCTTCGACCAAGCCGGCCGATACGGCCACTTCCAATGACGCGACGGACAACCGACCCTTGAACGCAGACGGGTTTGGGCGGTTATTCCCTCCATCTAATCTGAGTAAGAATTCCTCTACTCAATCATCGTCTAGCCAGGCCTCGGCGGGCCCTGCATCTACAAGCGCTGCGCTTAGTAGACCGTTCTTGCGATCAGATTCGGCCAAAAATAAGGCCTCCAAAAGGGGGGAATTATTCGAAGATGTCATGGATCAGGGTCACGACGACCAACAAGAAGATGAGGCCTCACAGAAGACCGACGAATTCCTGTCACCCACCGATCAGGGTGAGGTTATCGAAGAGGAATGGGACGAACAGGCAAATATTAGAGATCAGCTGGAGTTCCTCCGGCTTAAACTGGCTCGGATTGATTCTACTCTCCGGGATAGAGAACCTGATAAGGATCCATTGGCAGCACCGGTACCAGGTATGTCTGATGTTTCGGATTTAAGAGCTTTTGTAAATCAACTGGAATTGAATCTATTCCAGCAGCGCCCACGGTTGGGGTCGGATAGTTCCATCATACGTAGGCAACCAGGCGCGAGATCTTTCCCTCCGTTTACCCGCCCTAAGCCTCGACGGCAAGAGGGGGGTGCACCCTCACGACAATCGGGGGTAGCAGGCCCTAGTGCACCAATAGTGTCCGGCCCACGGTACCGCTCAACCGCTCATATCGACCTCACACAGTCGAAACGCCCGAAACGGGCTAGCAGTAGTCAAAGGCAGGGCGGTGGTGATCCAGAACAGGAACCGGATAGGAAACCGAAAGTGCGCGGACCCATGGACGCGTGGGTGGTCCCGCTACGGGACCAACCCACTGTTCCGGTCCGGCACCGGCCCCAAACGCCGGATACTGCTGGCCTTTTCCGCGTGAGAGGCCTGACCGAACAGGAATATGGTGTGATCAGAGGCCTGCTTACAGCATGGATAGCGGAGATCCCGCAAGAAACATGGGAGGCACTCGAACGGAACTTTCCTCGAGTCTGCATGGAGCTGTTGCGTATGTGGCCCAACCCCAGCATGGATCCAGATGCAGGGGCTCCCCCATTCCAAATGGGGCAGTCTAAACCAGCCCGGCAGCCGAGCCCGGAGCCGGTCCGTAGCCGCAGAGGGAGCCAACAAAGGGCCCCGCCAATTGTAGATCTGGATTCATCTGATGACCAGGTGAGAGGTTCGCCGGTGGCGCAACCCCGCCGGCGGAGAGATGATATGCGGCGGTCTAGAACCCCATCAAGGGGTTACCAGTCTCCATCACCGGTGCGTAGAACACCTAGCCCTAGACGATATTCACGTGACCGGGATTATCCTGCCTCTCGACGAGAGCGGTCGCAACGACCACGTCATTCAGAACAGCGAGAACCCTCGTCCTATGAGAGTTTTAAACATCTGGGTGAATATCTGAAGGGCTTTAAGGGGGTTAAACCCTTTCAAGGTTCACAGAGTAGTATCAAGTTCACTAGCTGGTTGGCGAATTTCGAAACTACCGCCAAGGTTCACGACGTGCCAGCTGGTATGAAGTATCGAATTTTGTGGACCTTACTCGACGACAAGGTCAAAGAGTCTATGACCCCCTGTCCGCCGGATACTTTCGAGGACCTAGTGACTAGGATCCGACAACTGTACGAACCCTTGCCTGTTACTACGGAACAATATGCAGAGCAGTTTTATAGCCGGATGCAGGAACCGCGCGAAAAGCCACACGACTATATGGCAGCGCTGCGCTTGCTAGCGGTACAAGCGTTTCCCTTCGAACCTGGTTTCGATCGGGAAAAGAAGGTAGTGGCTCAGTTTAAAAGAGGCCTGAAAGCGGATCTGCGCTCTAGGATGGCGGCCCCGTTGGCCGACATTCAATTCTGGCCCCACGTGAG
>JASAND010026008.1:0-51914 GCA_030248195.1 Trissonchulus latispiculum | reverse complement strand
AGTGTCTCACCCTTCCATCATAGACCCTTCCATCATTGCCTCTTGTTAAGACTAAGGTTTTAGGTATTAATCATGTAAATTGTGGACTAAACAGTTTTAGCTAGCACAGCAATCTCATTGATTACTTGATTAGGGATGGTGAATTTTAGGAGTAGATGAGGAGCCAGGAACGGGAGGAGAACCAGGAACGGAGGCGGAGGCGGCGGGGCTACGTATATTACGTTTAGGTCCCAGGGGTAGAGTTCCGTTAAAGGAATTACGTGAAATCGGTAAACGATGCCGCAATAAAAGTAAGTTAATCACAGTAACAAGTGCAATGACACCGCTTAAGTTTGATGCTGAGTCTATTAGAGGCCGAACTTTTAAGTTTTGCTATTAGTATCGGTACTAGGAAATAGGAATTTCCACAAATCTATTGTATTCTTCAGGTGGAACTCAGGCGGTGGAGACGGAGGAGGTGATGGCGGACCGGAAGATGGTAATCTTGATCTTGAGTTTCACTTTCCATTGACTGACTTAACACATTTAACTTTACAATATTGCTAGAGTAACAATTACTGTACTAGCAACACTTAGAGCAGCGCTCGTTCAGATATCTTGTCAAGTCCACGCGATTTTGCAGGAGTAAACCAGAATTTGGCCAATAATTGCTGATTGCTGACAATTGCACCTAAGTTTTTTATTTGTAGGAACAGGAGGAGAAGGAGAAGAACCTGGCACAGGAGACGGTCCTGGCGGAGACGGTAGGGCTGTGAGCAAAAGTATCCTGTGATTAGAATTGATTAGACTTAATAGAATTTAACACCAGAATTGATTAGGCTGCAACTGTTATGTAACGGACATTGCCCGTCACCAGTGTCAGCGGACTGCTGGCAACGAGGTGATCCGTATTTCCAATTGAGCTCAGGTAATTTAGGAAGATATCGGTCGGAATACCGAAGCAAGTAATTGTCAAGAGTTGAACGGCCGATGGAACATTTGGCAGTCAAATTGCTATTGCGACACCTTTTCTGTGAAGTTTTATCAACTTTTCCGGAACGAAGTTTTAGATTACGTTTGAATCTAATTCATTTTGTTTGAGCTCCTAATTAGATAGAGAAAATTACCGCCGTGTTCCATTCATGGTCAAGAACCTCATCCAAATGCAAACCCATATTCAGAGAAATGCACGCTTAGAAAGCGCAGAATAAAACGTATATGACTGCCTTGTTTTGAATGCATGTTTTCCCTCCAGCGTGCTAACTTGCTTTTTGAAATTCATGGCCAGTTGTGATCTTCGCATATAGTCGTAAAGGCACCAAGGCACGCAGTAAAGTAGAGAAAAACTGTCTTATTAGAAAGCGTAAAAATAGCTTCAAATCGTCTCTACTTCAAATTCGTTGCAATTAAACAACACTTTGTACGTATACATCTGCACGAGTTTCCTTGCATTGTCGATCATTCATTTATTGGTCAGCCCGGTCTGTTGTGATTGCAGGAGGAGAACCTGGTACTGGAGGCGGCGAAGGTGGTCCGGGAGATGGTAGGATATCTTCTTGCTTTCTCGAACAAGAGTTATTTCTTTAAACTCTTCCTATGATTACTTCGTAAATACCATTTTTACTGGAAGTCGTCCAGTACAGTATTTTCTCCACATATTAATGCACATAATAATCCAATTTTTAAGCAATACCGTTTCGCAGACATACCATTTAATAGTTACTTAAATAAAATAAAACAGCCAAACCCATATGACTGAGGTTAAAAATTTTCAGCCTGGTGTTTGAAAATCCGCTATTAAGGAAAATTACATAACCAGGTTTGATGCCATTAAGCAACCTATTATGAATCTTTTAATATGACAACAAAACGGTTTCGACTTTAAAAGTCTTGATATTAAAATTATTTGCAAGTTTGTAAAAAAGTTTATATAACGCTTAAAATTGATCTTGATGAACCAGTTTGCACATAGTGAATAATTACCTATTGCCTATTTTTTCGACTCTAAATCTGACGTTGTCCTTTGCAATCCTACCTACGTGCGACGCACAAAAGATAAAGGCGCTTGCCCCGAAATACAAAAATTACTAGAAAATACTACGAGTTTCAGAGATCATAATAATAATAGGATTAATAATATATTATAATATATTATAATAATATATAATTAATAATAATTTCAGCACGTTTAAGAGAATAGCATTTACTGAATGCAGAAATTATGACAGAGTTATCCAACAATTCAAACATACTCTTAAGGGAGTATAGTAGTCCACTGTTGAGGTGGAAAATTATGCCACCGTTTCTATTTACGATAGAACGAAAGCTGAAGTAGCAAATTGAAGCCTAACTTGCATAATTACGTCAGTTGTCCAAAATTGCTATTGATATCTCCAAAAATCATCAAAATATTTAAATCCCAATCTGGGGTGGTAATCTAATAGAGAGAAAATAGTATGACGCCAACCTTGCCATCTGGATAAAGTTTGTTTTAATTTTGTATTTCAATTGGTATTCTAAGGTTCTCAAAAATCAAAACATTAACACAATCTAAAGACTCGAACTCAGCTTTTCACATAACGCCGTCCTCAGAAAACCTAGCCAGATCACTGAGCTCAGCGTTTAATTTGCTAAGAATGAGCTGGAGGAGGCGGAGACGGTCGAGACAGCCTGGCCAGACAATAAACCTTGTAGATGATCCTACCCTAAGTCAAGAGATGACTCTTCACTCTCACTATATTAGGATTCGAACAAGACTACCCACCTAGCAGGAGCTCAGTATACTCAAAGCCTATTTAAAAGTAATAACAACAATTTATTAAAGTAGAACAACCAGTAATTATAATATAGAATAATATAAAGTAGTATGGACAGAGCCCTCAGACAGATAGAATCACACACAAAAATGTAGACTTATAGTAGATTGGGACTCACCAACGTACCAGTAGCTCTGGGGAGAGTTACACGGGGAAAATATACAAGGGAGACAAAACAAAGAAATAGGGTGATGAATAGAGCGTAATTAAACAAGCGCACACGACAATGGAAAATACTAAGACTGAAGGAGCAGAAGCGAGTATTGGGTTAAATCCTCCCGCGAGGGCCCCCTATGATAGCTTCCCGTATAGCAAGGGGGAACCCACTCAATCCCGAACATACACGTTAGGGAGCTACGTGGCTTGCAAAGCTAACCCAGCCCTCAAATGATGATGTTATCCTAAGCCGCTTAGCCACAGCCACCAGCACCGGAAAGGTTGACCATGCGCAACCTTGATCCGTTACAGAATAGTAGCAAATTTGAATGAGTTTTAATGACAATTGCGCTTTAAAAAGCCAAAAATACACGAAACCGAACCAGCACCTTAAGCGTTAGAATTTAATGTCTTCTCGCAATTGTCAACTGTCAGCAATCTTAACGGTTGCTTATTTTAGGGTGCACCACTGTAAGCTAGGTAGCTGCACATATGCACGCACATTAGCTGAGTCTTAGCCCATCTTCAAAGCTTCACTTCAATTAGAATAAAGGCAAAAGTAAGACATCGCAAATTGCAAAATTTTCCCGAGCTGAAGCCATAGAAATTGTCCATTCTCAAATGTAAAAGTTAAATTTCATCAAGTGGCATGATAGACCTTTGGTGATTATGCCTTTCATTTTTGAAAGAATATATTTTGCAAATATTAATTTATTTTCGTATTATTAATAATTTGTAAGTGCATTTCCTTTACACAACCATAACGAAATAATCATATATACTCAATAATAATAAGAATTTCATTAATATATAGAAATTATTCTGATATATTGAACGAGAAATCAAAATCTACAAAAGAATATGGATGGGCTGCAGCTATTTTCCCGTTAGTACAACTGATCACTGTTAATTTAACAAGTTATATTATATGCAAAAGATTAAATGTTGCCAGAGGAACATTTTCAGAAATTGTAGGCCTGTTGCGCCACGGAATTATTTTAAAGTTGCAGAGAAATTTTGCGAAAGCCGTCCAATCAGACTTAAATTGTAGGCAAGGGCACGGGTAGTCGGGTACCCGACGCGTACCCGGATACCCGAAAATTTTCGGGTACCCGGGTCCTGCTTCGGATACCCGACATCCAGTTAAAACCGGAAAATACCGGATAAAACCGGATTAATCTGGATCAAGCAGAGAGAAATTTTCTGGCTCAGAAAATTTTTAACCACCGAAAATTTTTGGCTAAAATACTACAACATAAAAAGGAACTAATGGGAAGAGGAATTTTTGTCCTGGTATTTTTCAAGCATTTTATAATTTTCAAATTTTAGATTTGTTTTTAAAATATTAAATTTATCTTGCTCTAATAATTTTTTCTTTCTTTAATTTAAATTCCTGTTGGAGCAATATGCGGAAGTAGATGAATTAATTAAAACTTAAAATTCACAATATTCACAAAACTGTTCGCATCAAATTAGTGACTTTTGCCACAGCTCTGCGTTGTTCTCTAAACTGTAAGTAACAATACTAATAACCATTAGAAGGTGTAAATAGTGATTGATATGATCTTAAAAGTTTAGTGATTCCATTTAATGCCACATGGTCAACGTTGAAAAACTTCCATCACTAATAGCCAACGCTCATTAGGTTTCAATTTTTGTCAACTTTAGTGCTTCTAAACTGAATTGGAAAGCAGCAATTGTTTTCAGGTAAAAAATTATAAAATTAATCTAATGGAAAATGTAAACACTAATCTCAATACATAAGTCAATTTTTTAGTTTAAAATTTTACATTTGCTGTCAGTAAAGTGTAGTGCCCGATCACAAAAAAATTAGTTTTTTATCCAAGACATGTTATTTGTACGTGATTTCATTAAGAAATCACGTAAAATGAAACGAAAACAAACTACGTAAAACTTAGTACTTCGTGCAGGTTTTGCTTGTTTGCTGCCATCTGTGCTGTTCCAATTTCCAGAGACAAGCAGTTGAAGTAGCTAAATTTTGTCATAGGGATTTGCTCTTATAATCCAAATGCTTTCTAAAATTTGTTAACATTTAAAGCTTAGAGGAAGCGAACAGGGCAACGGTGGTACGAAACTCAGAAAATTGCTGGTCTGAGCGCAGTTATAAAATAAAAACCAATGTTGTCTGTATCAGCATCAGCTTCTGATACCAAGACAATTAATTGAAAGTACCTATAATCCATTTCAGTTCTTTAAAACTCCTTTGAAATAACTTAGGAATGAAAATCTATCCAATCTAAGCTCAATGTGATTAAAGACCCCTGAAAAAAGTTAAATTTCAAAATGGCTAAATCCGAAAAATGGGTTAAAAATTTCTCGGGTACCTGGGTAGTGTCGCAATTACCCGACATAGGGCTTCGGGTAGTACCGGGTACCCGGGTTCAAATTTTTGGACCCGTTGCCATGCCTATGAAATTGTTATAATACCAAACCATATATTTTAAGTTAACCATCTTCAATAACCTCTCAAAGAATTTTCAATGTTGCCATGCTTTATTTAAACGTTGTGATTTAGCAAAAACATGCCAACTGAACCTCGTTTATCTTCACAATGCCTATCTGTTCATCAATATGCAATATTTTGTGAAAAAGAGTTAGGTTTCCTTTAGACAATCAGCCAATCATTTATGACGGTGTTCTTTCTTGTTTACTACAGAAAAATGTACCTGCAAAACATTGAGTAAAATAAACTTAGTGTAACTTCAAAAATTTATCTTATACTGCTAATGAAATTTCAACATAATATTCTTTCATATTATTGCATGCATTCGAAAAATCTTTGTGGAGCTGTTAATGATATTAGTTTTAACAAGAGTACATAATAACTAAGAGTGTGTGACAAGCGTCAAGCTCTTAGTTATTAGGCTTGTGGACATGATCTGCACGATAACGGCTGACCCCCCCCCCACAAATTAGACCCATCACTTCAAAGAAATTCGCACGCTATGCCTACGTTCTAAAGCTCGAAAACACAACTACTCAGTTGGTTCAATGTGCGTCTGTTGCGAGCTTCAGCACACAAGCATAGCGTGCGAATTTCTTTGAAGTGATGGGTTTAATTTGTGGGGGGGTCAGCCGTTATCGTGCATATCATGTCCCCAAGCCTAATAACTAAGAGCTTGACGCTTGTCACACTCTTAGTTATTATGTACTCTTGGTTTTAACTATGATGAGTCATCAATCAAAAGGAAGAATCTATGTTTCCGGTTTTGAAATTGCCAATTCGACATTAGCATATACACGTAATATATTCACTTGATTTGGAAGCAGAAGAAAAGACAGGAGTTCACAAAGAAATTATGCAGGAACCCTGTTACACCACGGTGTACACGCTTTTATGGTGAAATGCATTCTTATCAAGCAAATTGCGCGCAAGAGTTCGGGCTGCGCAAACATAAGAGACCTGCTGCGCTGAGGCGCAGCAGTGAAAAGGTATAAACATCCTACTTAATGAGTAAAATTTATACTAAAACTGACAATTTTCCTCTTCTGCGCCAGTAATGGTCAATCAGCAGCCTAACTTGCTGTTCAGCTCAAAAGTCAGCAGTCGGCAAAGGAATGCTGGAAAACGGTGCATCAGAATGTTCGCTGACTGGTATTTATACAGAATAATTTGAATAATTATAACGGCAATTGTTTGAACATTGTTCTGAAATTCTTAAAGGTCCTCTTAGGAATATTGCCCTTTTGGGGCAAGCTTATTATGTTTTTTACTCGAACGTTTCTCTGAATACACATTAAAATAATTTACACCTGTCATTTCGAGTGACATATTATATATCCGAGCTCTCGTTCCATCCCGCTGGAATATCGAGCTGACTGAAGCTGGTTATGGCTGTACATGCATTCTAACATTGCGATGAAACTGATACAAACTACTGAATGTACTGTTTAGGTGAGACTGGCGGAGGCGGTGACGGAGAAACCAGTAGCCCAAGCGATTCTGGAGGAGGTATGTGATAGAGATTACAACATTAAAACTTGACAGTTCCAGGAATTCAATGAGCCCACTGTTACACGTATTCGCTTAAAGCCTGATTAGCTGAAGATTCTGCTTGATTAAAGATTCTGATCGGTTGAAAACTTTGGTGACGGTCATGATTCGTTGTTAACATATAGCTACGTATTAAATATTGGCAATTCTCCGTCGTTTGTCAAATAGTAATTTGATCCCCTATCAAGGCAAGGTTGGACACGGTTTGCGCTCCCCGTTCTTCTCGATTTACTAACGGACTATTTCTTAACCGCAAGGGTGAAGTAAATGGCAAGACTAGGATCCGCCTACAACATCGAATACACAGTTGGACTTGGTAGGTAGGATGTGGTGGGTGGTTACATGACATAGTTACAAAACAAGAGGAAACAGAATGTCTTTGGACAACAAACTATTTTAGGTATCATGGGACCTCCGACGAGAGAGCCAGTGGGTGTTGAAACTACTGTCGCTGGACCAGGTATGCAAAGTCTTAAAATATTAAAGCTGTCCATCAACTCAATTAAATGGGTAAGCCCTTCCCATAACCATTTCCAAGAAATTTCCAAACTGGCATTAGCTGTGAGCTGCAAATTTTGTACAATTTAGAGGCGAGGACTAAACATTCCCCTTATCACATGTTTAAATCGCAAACTGTAAACTTCAACGCTGAATGCTGGCAACGACAAATAGAAAGACAATTATGTGTAAATGTTGTCAGTGACTTTAAATTGCCAAAACTGACTGTGTGTGTCTTTGTGTTGCTACTGCAAAAACGAGGAAATTCTGGAACCTGCGGTTGAATAAAATTTCGAAGATGACCGATGTTGCTGGAATCAACTCCAGTATCTAAACTACAACTGATTTCATACCTAATTAACGGAAACCGTTTGTGTGACACTATCCTTTATTGTAAGACGCCTGGACATAGTAAGTAAGCTAGTGTTTACCAGAAAATGTGTTTTGTCCGGTTAGAATACTTGTAAGCATTTAGTTAATGACTGAATGCACATCATAACGTTAGCAGTTAACAGCGCATTAAACAGCGCATTATCGCTGACAATTGTTGGAACATGAGCAAAATCGGAGTGCATAGATGTTAAAATAACATTGTATTCTTCAGGCGGTGACGACGGAGGAGGTGGTGGCGGACCAGGAGATGGTAAGTTTAATAATGCAGATCCCTCTGGTTCGCATTCAACTGTCTGACTAAATCATAGCACCACTTTTTTCTTGTTCTTGTTGTTGTTGTTGTTGTTGTTATTTTCGGGCGTCCGACGGTAATAATCACTTAAAATAATAGTTAGCTGCCGCCTAGTATTGTCGCAAACGCTTATCAGATTGCGACTTTGTCACTTTTATACCTACAGAACAGAATTTGGAGCGCACTCGTGCCCTTCACTCGGAGCTTCGCCTGCAAGTGAGCTCACAAATTTCTGTGAGCAGAGCAAGCAATGCTATAATTTACACTTAAGTTTCATAAATATATTATTTGTGACTTCCACTTCACTTTTCTCGGTACAGATCAGATGATTCGATTAAGACTACGCGGTTGCATAAATATTGCCTACTGTATACGTAATGCTGTTTGTAGCATGGCGCGATGCAAGTCAGAGCGTATTTTTATAGTATTAAGTCTTCAGTGGAAAACTGATACGAGTCAAACAATGTCATTTACTCGAAGCTTCTCCTCATGTAGTACATGTCGATGAATGTCCTAAAACAAGTAGGCACTACACAGCATATGCAAAAATTTGTTTTTTGAATCAAATTTGTTGGGTTGTAGGAGGAGAACCAGGTACTGGAGACGGCGAAGGCGGTCCGGGAGAAGGTTCGCAGTTTTTGGTTGAGGTGTTATTTACTACTAAACTTTGCAAATATATTATTTGTGACTTCCACTTCCCTTTTTTCAGTGCAGTTCAGATGATTCGATTAAGACCACGTGGTTGCATGCATATTGCATACTGTATACATAATGCTGTTTGTAGCATGGCGTGATGCACGTCAGAACGTATTTTTGTAGTATTAAGTCTTCAGTGGAAAACAGATATATGTCATATCATTTACGCGGAGCTACCCACGCTTGAAGTAAATGTTTAGTGTCCTAAAACCTGTAGGTACTACACAGCATGTGTGCACATTTGTTTCTTTATCAGAGTTGTTGGGTTGTAGGAGGAGAACCTGGTACTGGAGACGGCGAAGGCGGTCCGGGAGAAGGTTCGTAGTTTTTTTGAGGTGTTATTTACTGTTAAATTTTGCAAATATATTATTTGTGACCTCCACTTCCCTTTTCTCAGTACAGTTCAGATGATTCGATTAAGACTACGTGGTTGCATACATTTTGCATACTGTGTACATAATGCTGTTTGTACCATGGTGTGATGCACGTCAGAACGTATTTTTGTAGTATTAAGTCTTCAGTGGAAAACATATATATGTGATATGTCATATCATTTACGCGGAGCTACCCACGCTTGAAGTAAATGTTTAGTGCCCTAAAACCTGTAGGTACTACACAGCATGTGTGTAAATTTGTTTCTTTATCAGAGTTGTTGAGTTGCAGGAGGAGAACCGGGTACTGGAGACGGCGAAGGCGGTCCGGGAGAAGGTTCGTTGTCTTTGATTGAGGTACTATTTACAGTTAAGTTTCACAAATATATTATTTGTGACTTCCACTTCCCTTTTCCCGGTACAGTTCAAATGATTCGATTAAGACTACGCGGTTGCATAAATATTGCCTACTGTATACATAATGCTGTTTGTAGCATGGCGCGATGCAAGTCAGAGCGTATTTTTATAGTATTAAGTCTTCAGTGGGAAACTGATACGAGTCAAACAGTGTCACTTTGTCAAATCAGATTTGTTGGGTTGTAGGAGGAGAACCGGGTACTGGAGACGGCGAAGGCGGTCCGGGAGAAGGTTCGTTGTCTTTGATTGAGGTATTATTTACAGTTAAGTTTCACAACTATATTATTTGTGACTTCCACTTCCCTTTTCCCGGTACAGTTCAAATGATTCGATTAAGACTACGCGGTTGCATAAATATTGCCTACTGTATACATAATACTGTTTGTAGCATGGCGCGATGCAACATAATGCTGCTTGTAGCATGGCGCGATGCAAGTCAGAGCGTATTTTTATAGTATTAAGTCTTCAGTGGAAAACTGATAGGAGTCAAACAATGTCATTTACTCGAAGCTTCTCCACATGTAGTACATGTCGATGAATGTCCTAAAACAAGTAGGCACTACACAGCATATGCAAAAATTTGTTTTCTTAATCAGATTTGTTGGGTTGTAGGAGGAGAACCAGGCACTGGAGACGGCGAAGGCAGTCCGGGAGAGGGTTCGTAGTTTTTGGTTGAGGTGTTATTTACTGTTAAATGTTGCAAATATATTATTTGTGACTTCCACTTCCTTCTTCTCGGTACAGTTCAGATGACCCGATTAAGACTACGCGGTTGCATAAATATTGCCTACTGTATACATAATGCTGTTTGTAGCATGGCGTGATGCACGTCAGAACGTATTTTTGTAGTATTAAGTCTTCAGTGGAAAACTGATACGAGTCAAACAATGTCATTTTGTCAAATCAGATTTGTTGGGTTGTAGGAGGAGAACCGGGTACTGGAGACGGCGAAGGCGGTCCGGGAGAAAGTTCGTAGTTTTTGGTTGAGGAGCTATTTACTGTTAAATTTTGCAAATATATTATTTGTGACTTCCACTTCCCTTTTCTCAGTACAGTTCAGATGATTCGATTAAGTCTACGTGGTTGCATGCACATTGCATACTGTATACATAATGCTGTTTGTAGCATGGCGTTATGCACGTCAGAACGTATTTTTGTAGTATTAAGTCTTCAGTGGAAAACAGATATTAGTCATATCATTTACGCGGAGCTACCCACGCTTGAAGTAAATGTTTAGTGTCCTAAAACCTGTAGGTACCACACAGCATGTGTGTACATTTGTTTCTTTAACAGAGTTGTTGGGTTGTAGGAGGAGAACCGGGTACTGGAGACGGCGAAGGCGGTCCGAGTGAAGGTTCGTTGTCTTTGATTGAGTTACTATTTACAGTTAAGTTTCACACATATATTATTTGTGACTTCCACTTCCCTTTTCTCGGTACAGTTCAGATGACTCGATAAAGACTACGTGGTAGCGTGCATATTGCATACTGTGTATACCGTGCTGTTTATAGCATGGCGTGATGACGTCAGGGCGCATTGTTACTTTAACAGATTTGTTGGGTTGTAGGAGGAGAACTGAGGGCAAAATATTAGTAGCTAAGGTTTTTAATGCCGGATTACAAGGACTAAAATTAACTCTTTTAATCCTCATATTGGTTATTGGTTAAATGGGTTAATTTTACACGATTCAATCTTAATTTTACAAGACTCAATTCGTTATTAAAGAAACAGTGATTAAAAATTCTAATCCGACTAGGAGCGATGTCTTTAAAGATTAGGTAAGCGGATTTGATTAAAATTAATCCGTATTAACGATGCAGGACTTCGGATTAAACGGATTGGATTTTAGTCCATCCCCAGCGGATGAATAAAAAACGGTTAAATTTAATTCTTTTTCTTTAATGCACCTAGGATAAAAGTTTTTTAATCGGAAGTAGTTTGTTAATATCACGTCCGATTACAAAGCCAGCTAGCTGGATTTTATCCGGCCTGATTAATCGCTGTTTCTTCAACGATTAGTTTTAGTCCGTTTAAAGGTGCATTATCCGGATTTCTGATGTAATGTTTGGACAGGTTGTTCAATTTTGACAACATTTTAAATGAGCCTACCTTGGTTGCCGGGATATATTGTGACAAGCTTTCGGCAGCTGGGAACTCATGATTAGAATGCTACCTTCATAGTTTAAAGAGCCTAATAATATTTAAGTTCCATATGATAAATCTGAATGCGTAGCGTTATAGGGCATAAAATGAGCTTTAAAACGACGTGCGTAACTTTTCTTTACGTAATTGCTATCTACAGGCGGTTGCATATGTGACAAAGTTACGGTTACCTATCGCGTATGGCAAAGTAAAAACTAATAATTCCAAAATGAATTCTACCGGGTTTCTCTTGATGCTTTTGTGTTGGACTTGTTTATTATCTTATGAAATACACGATGCAACTTATTAAAAGCATTTTGCACCCAAAATTGCAATTTTATACAAGCTCGCATGTCCGTATTTGAAAAGAGAAACAGTGCTGTGGATAATCGGTTGTCCAGGTGTTTTTAGTCTCGAACCAGTGCGCAATTTTTGGACATTTTTAAGAATTCATGAAAAATGTGGGTATTTCCAATTATGTGTAACCGTTATATTATATAACATTATATTACTAACGTTATGTTATGTTATAACGTATGTCTAAGCTGTATTTTCAGGATTTATGAATTTTTTAGCTTCTGTTGCACCAAGTGTTACGAACACACGTATATAGGGATTCCTAACTAAGACTGACTGCCACCATGTGGGGATCCAAAAGTTGAAATGTTTTCGAAAAGGGTCCAATTGGGGGAATAATCCAAACCATCTTTTACCTGGTATTTTAAAACTTTTAATTCAAACATTTTGACGCTTTTCCGCATAAATTGCCAGCGCCAACGCTAAAATTAATTCGGGGCACATGGCACAAAAAATTCTGAAAACTTATGGCGCAAAAATATTCGAAAACAGCAAAATCAGCACTTCGATAAATTAACATTTTTCTGTCCCCCAAAAGGAACTGCAACCTTAGGTCCACAAAGACCTCTGGATCACATGGGTATCGCAACAGTAAGGTGGATCCTAAAGTCATACCTGTGCATATGAAGTTTAAAGTTTAATCCTAAAATAATGAGTTTTGTTACTCTACGTGGGACATAGAGTGGTCCTATGTTATAAAGTATAGCTTTGTGAGAGGTAGTCGCTACATTAGTTGGCGACGAGGTCTTATCAGCTTGCTCAATGGAAAAACTTAATCCTCCCCACCATTCCACAACTGCCATGGACCCAATGGAATCAAAGATGTTTGACTTATATGATTGCTACCGGCGCTAATGAGAAAAGCTGCTATCCTCTATACCGTTTGGGATCAGAAGGACCACAATCTATTTGGCCATTCCTCCCGCCCCAACTGATGAGGACAATAACCCTCGTGACAGAACTTATGATGAAGCAGACGCTCGAAGACCACTTTTGGCCAAGAATGAATGTCGTGGCTGCACGTCATGCATTTAGACAGCAAAACAAGGTTCTGCAGAAACCAATGACAGATACAATAATCAAGAGTACATAATACCAAGAGTACATAATACATAAGAGTATGACAGCAGGCATACTCTATGTATTATCAGCTTGACACATCCTCTGCACGCTAACGGCTGACCCCCCCCCGCAAATTGGACCCTTCACTTCAAAAGAATTCGCGCGCTATACTTGTGTGCTAAAACTCGAAGCAGACACAAAATTCGCGCACGTATTGCTTGTGTTTTCGAGCTTTAACACACAAGCATAGAGCGAGTGAGCGTACCCCCGTTTCGACTGGGTACTAATTTGCGGGGGGGGGGTCACTGGGGTCCAATTTGCGGGGGGGTCAGCCGTTAGCGTGCAGAGGATGTGTCAAGCTGATAATACATAGAGTATGCCTGCTGTCATACTCTTATGTATTATGTACTCTTGATAATACATAAAGCCCGGTTTACACTGTCAAACTTCCGTCTGACTTTATCAGATGAAACAAATATCAGAGCAAACATTTTCTATCCGACATACAGTTTACACTGTCCATCAAACAAACAAGCAGTTTACTACTGACAATTCCACGGCATCCAATCATATTTAGCTGTAGTTGCTTCACCCAATATTCTTTTGAAATGAAGCTATATGAGTGGTCCGTTTCGTCTATCAGATGGAATTCCCATTTTCGTCCAACAAAACTTGCCCTGTCAGAGCTGACTCAGGTGATCGTTTACATGCGAGAATTTCGTCTGACATTTGTTTGAAGAAAATTTTCATCTGACAAAGTCAGACGAAAGTTTGATTAAACCCCCTTTAAGAGTATGACAAGCGCCATACGCTATGTATTTTCAGCTCGCCACATCCGATGCGCGCTATCGGCTGACCCCCTCCCCATAAATTGGCAAAGAAATTTGCTGCCCGCTATGCTTGAACAGACGCACTCTGAACCAACTGACTACTTGTGTTTTCCAGCTTTAGTGTGCAAGCATAGCGGTCGAATTTGCTTTGATAACAGGGTCTGATTTATGGGGGGGGGTAAGCCGATAGCGGGCAGAGGATGTAGCGAGCTGATAATACATAGCGTATGACGCTTGTCATACTCTTATGTATTATGTACTCTTGCTATTATGAACTCTGTGCATTAATAGTCAATCATTGCAACTTTGGTATCCTACAGAACGACATAGTTCGTGAACAACTGCTCGAAGGCATAACAACAACTACACAAGAGAGCGCTTATTAATGGAGCAAAAAATTACACTTGACAAGACTCTTCGCCTTACCCGGCAATTTGAAAGAGCGTCCAATCATGTCAAAAATGATATCAACAACAACTCACTCAACTATCAACAAAGTCAATCAAAGACGACAGCGAAATCAAACCATAAATTGAATACTACCGTAGCCAGTTTTACCGTGGTAGATGAAAACCACAGAAAAATTGGTACAGAGCTGATCAAGGAGCTGTCCATTAACATCACTGGTTCTTCTCTTACAGTAAATCAAATAAGTCCCACAGATTTGCAAAACGCCCTCAACTCTTCAAGACATCATTTGGAGAAAGAAAAAGTTTTTTCCATAGAATACAACTTAAAGAAAATGCAATTTCTAAACAGCACAAGCTTCAACGTGTTCCACTTAGCCTGAAGAAGCCAGAAGAACTCAAGAAACGGGAAGAAGATGGAGTTATTGAAAAATTTGAGCATCAGATTGGACACGCCCACTGGTCGCGGTTGTTAAGCCAAATGGCAAAATCCGGGTGCACTGTGACCTGAGATCATTAAGCGAAGTCATAACCGCAGACAAATTTCCACTGCCAAATATAACAGAATCACTGACCACCCTAAGAGAAGGTAAAGTATTCTCCAAACTTAGTAAAGCGTATTTCCAGTTACAACTTCATCCGGACAGCAGTTGACTTACCGCATTCATTACCGAAGAAGGTTTGTATCAGTATAAAAGGCTGCCAATGGGCCTCAAATCAGCAGCATCCGCTTTCAAAAAATGATACAGATGGTGCCTGCCGGTATTCTAGGTGTATAGGTTTATCAAGATGATATTCTCACCTGTGGTTAACATCAAGACGAGCACGACGACCGCCTACACCAAGCCTTGCTCCTTCTGCAAGATTATGGCATGCGAGTTAACATCAGCAAAGTCATCTTATCTCCGCCAGAAACCGAATTCCTTTGTCATCAAATCAATAGTCATGGGGCCAGACCTAGCAACAAAAACTTGGAAGCTATTGGGAAGGCTCCACCGCTTCATGACCTCCCAGCCTTGAGAACATTTCTTGGTATGTCTTCATTCTACCTGAGATTTGTCCAAAGCTATTCGACAATTGTGGAACCATAAAGAAAGTCAGGAGGTCAACAAGGTCAAGACCAGGCAAGGTCAACATTTCATTTGGAACGAAGAACAACAAACAGCATTTGAAAATGTCAAGCAAGTGTAGGATATTGAATATATTATCAGTGGGCTAAGCCTAAGCATAAGTATGCAAAAATTGGTCTGTGAGTGAATAAGTGATATTTCATGAATGATCAAACTAAAATTATTGATGCCTAATTTCATGGCTTGGTATGATTCACAGTGTTGAACTAGTTCAAGGTGGCGGAGCGCTATCAGTTAGGGTTATTCCGTGGGTAGAGTCGATTACTTGTTGGCCAGTTTTTTGTTTTTGCCATTTTCTGTGTGTGAGTTGTAGTGAGCCCATACACTGAGCTGTTCTTATTTTTCTTCCCTTGTCTGCTATTTTTGTATGATTTCAAAATAAATGTCTACGGGCTAGCAACATCTCTATCGAGTATTGAGCGAATTTGATATTTTCCTAATCTGACAAATATTACGCAAATCCTTTTATTGGACACACACACCTTTGACAACAACTTGCAACCAAACTGTCTGTCATATTGTGAATCTAAGACCAGGGTTCCATACCCGACGCAAGCTATAGCAACTTCCCCGACGTTAAGACACTTTATCCCTGCTTGTCAAACCATGGGGACTGTAGATGCTTCAGCTGACAGCATAGGAACCGTTTTGACTCAGTTGCAGAATGGAGTGCAGAAAACCATCGCCTTTGCATCAAGAACACTATCCGCAGCTGAAGAACACTATCCTCCCAACCGGCGAAAGAGAAACATTATCGTGTTTCTGGTTTATTGAAAAGTGGCATGTGTTCCTTTGGGGTCATCAGTTTACCCTATTCACCGACCATCAGGCCCTCACCGTTTTGCTGGACGACAGTTCCAAAAGCCATTAACCATTTCGTATGCAAAGCTTCTGCGCTTCAACTACCGAATCAAGTTCAAATCAGGATCAGACAACATCACTGTTGACTTCCTATCAAGATTCCCACTGCCAGGCAAGACACCCAATACTGAAGAATTGGAATCCGACCACTACCTGGCAGCTATGATTGATCAATTGGGGACCATATCATTTGAAGAATTAACCATAAGCATACAAGCCGAAGTATAAAAAACCTAATTGAATTCTCAAAGGTCTCATGGCCAAGAAAGAATCAACTTGATCCCGAGCTGGTACCTTACTCCAACATAAGGCATGAACTTTACGCCTGTCAAGATAACTTGATGGGAGCAGATTTCGTGGTAGTAGTACCGACATCTTTACGTGTGCGAGTGTTGTCTCTCGCTCATGCAAATCACCCAGGAACAACGAAGAAGCAGCTCCTTTGTACTTGCTATTGGTGGCCCGGTATCACAACTGACATTGACAACATGGTTGGTTACTTTTGGACCTGTCAATCAAAGGATAAAACAGCAGAGACCTTACTTTCGTAGATTCAATTCTTTCCTAGGACTACCAATCCTTGGCAGAGACTGGGAATGGGCATTCTTGGTGTTTTTAAAACAGCCCCAATCACATCCCGTTTTCTTATTGTGTTGGTTGATCATCACAGCAGATGGATAGAGGTTGCCAAGAGTTCTTCAATAACTAGCGGATCCGTAATAACCTTTCTCGATTCTGTATTCGCCAAGCTTGGTCTACCTGGTGAACTTGTAACAGATAAAGGACCCCAGCTTACAAGTAAAGAGTTTGAAGATTATTTGATGTATTGTGGCATTCAGCATAAAAGAACCGCCGTATATAACGGCTTGGTGCTAATAGGTCATTAAAAGAAAGCATCCAAACCAATATGTTAGATGGATATGACTGGAATACCGCAGTCCTAAAGGCCGTTGTCTCCTTGAGAAGGACACATTCTAGGTCCACTTAGCCAACCTAAAAAGGTCGTCGCTATCCAAGGCAAAGAATCGGTGCAGCTGGAAGATGGCTCTATTTGGAACTTTAGGAAATTGGTTCGCAGCTGGTATCCTAAAGCGGAATCTAATTCCTCCAGCCTTAACCAAGAAGATTTGAGCATTCAACTATATCCTCTGCCTAATGATCAGAACCAAATCCTTATAGTCCAGCCTATACAGCGAGAGCAAGTAAGAGAACAAAGTCCCGTCCGAAACTCACGTGCCGCGAGACCACAACGTGTCCGGTTTCCATGAACCAAAACCGCTATGATCCACTTCTAGGAACTTATATTAGAAGACCTCCGGTCAGAGAAGAGATATGAAGGCTTCTATGGAAGGGAGAAAATGCGGCATATGAAGTTTAAAGTTTAGAAATGAAATAGTGAGTTTTGTTGGTCTACGTGGGATATGGAGTGATAATATGTTATAAAGTATAGCTTTGTGTGAGGTAATCGCTACAATACCCATTTCGTTTAGCGTTATGCCTGGTAATTTGAAGTTGTACTACAGTAAATTCCAGCTGGACAAGCTCGGCTAAAGCCTAAATAACAGGCAACGGCTCGCGGCCAATCAAAACCCAAACGACCAACCAGCGGCCAGCCAGTTGGGAGGCCAGCAATCAACGGCCTACGGCCAACAGCCAATTGGCTGGACATCGTCAAACTCCGGCCAAGCCAAGCCAAGCCAAGCCAATTAAGAAAAGTTTCAGCCAATCCTAACTACTGTTGTTTTTGATTTTTGATGCATCGAATCGAATCGAATCGGCAGTGCAGAAAATCGAACTGCATCAAACCTGTGCTACTCTTTTCATGGCAAAATCAAACTGCATCAAATCAAAAATATTTAGGTTGAATCGTTATTTTTGATTTTTGATTCATTTTGATTCACATTTTGATTCAGGGGAAATAGGCAGCAGATTAAGAGGAGAAACAAGGGAAAATGTGTGCGCTTGTGTGTATGTTTAGGAATCTGCATCTTTTTTTGTATCTACAGGAATGAGAATGCCAAAATTTTGTCATTTTTCCCATATCATTTGTGCAGTGCATCTTGACTTGGGATAGGTTCTTTGTTTTTTAAGTTTTATGTCAGTGCTGACAGTAAATCCAAAAATTTAGCAATTGGTTTTTAAGCTGAGCAATTAATGGCTATTTATTTTTATAAATTGTTTAACATCTTAGATAAATAGTTTCAATTCAATCAAATTTTCACGTATGAAAAACCCCTGCTTCCACAAAAGTTGACAAAGAAATAGCAGACAAGAGTTTAAAAATATTGATGGGTTTAATTTAAACAGAATTTTGCTTTGCTGTTCAAGTTTTTATGTCGATAATTTTTGGAATTGTTAAGCGGAAGCAGGCTTTCTCCATTGGCAAAATTTGGTTTTTGGTGGGCGGGCAGGTGATTTTTTTATTTGTACAGAGAAGAAATGAGAAAGAAAGAAAGAGAAGAACAAGATCTTTCGAATGGATATAGTCATAGTCATGCAGCTGCTGTCATACTTTCAGAAACTGGCAAAAGCCGCCCTGTACGGAAATCTCGAATTTTTGAAGCGGGACTGTGCGAAGGGTGTTGGAACGCTAAACGAACTTATTTTAGAAAGTTTAGTGAAATTTCATTTTGATTTACGCCGTCAACCAACAGTATGTCCCAGAAAGAATCACCATTATAATTAAAGTAGGATATTTTAGGGTAGTTGAGTATTAATTTTACCTTGGAGTAGAGGTTCGAATATTTTTATTTTTGGTCTAGTGACAAAAACCTCAAAACTAGGTAAAGCTGCAGACATCGCTTGGGACGTTAGAAACACCCGAAGAAGGAATGTGGTTTGTTTTAATTTGAATTGACGGCTATCTTTGTCTAGGTTCCAGATTCTTTTGACACCCATGCAAAAGGACTAACTTTTCATTTGCTTGGTTTGACACATGCGGACCTCTACTTTGAGGTGAAATTACTAGAGATCTGACTTTGATTTAAAAAAACTTATTAAAACGTGCCTTCTGGATTGGAGTATAAAATATATATACATAAATCGAGGTTCGGAAAAATGAGCAAACAATGGACTCCCGCTATTTAGATTCCTGTTACAATAGTGCTTGTAATCGAGATCTCGTGTAGAAATAAAAAAATCAAAAATCGAATCAAAAATCGCTATTTTGGAAATCTGAATCGAATCGCAGTTTGTTCAAAATGGGCAAAATCGAACTGCATCGAATCGTTTCAAATTTGAGGGGAAGTAAATCGAACTGAATTGAATCTTATATATTTGAAAAATGGAAAAACTGAACTGAATCGAATCGAAAATGAAATAGCTGAATCAATACAACCCTAATCCTAACACTATTTGGGGACACTCCCCCGAAATCTTGGGGAGGAGTGCGCTTATGCACGCAATTTTTCCATGCGACAAGCGCTTGTCAATCGGATGCGTTTTAGTTCAACCGTATATAAACACATGGATAACAACGGTAAGTGCCCCACCCCGAGATTTCCGGCTTTAATGTGCTGAGCCAATTTGAATTTTTAAACACTAGGAAGGGCTGGGTATCTCACTCTTCCCACTATAAACTCTTGTCAATTCTAAGGTCAGCTCAGGAGAACGACGGTGTTCTTTTAGGTGAATCTGGTGGCGGTAATGACGGAAATACTAGAGATTGAGGAGGAGGGTACATTTATATACAGCTACTGTCATATTTCAATGGAAAGAAAGATTCTTTCTTTTCTTTCTTTCTTTTTCTTTTCTTTCTTTCTTTCTTTCTTTCTTTAAAGAAAGAAAGGAAGAAAAGAGGGGGCAAGAATCAAAGTTTCTTGATAGAAAGGTCAGTCCAAGCATTTGATTGACATTTGTTTTGGAAACCTTGGGCTTAATACACAGGGTCTGTCCGTGCATATATGCGTGCGTAGTGTAGTATAAGAAGCCACGTTTACATCAAAGTCAGTGTTAACCAAAAGGTACAGATCAAATATCACAACATTGAGGGCCAGGCCAGGGTAAATTCAAATTATTGGACTTTCTTTCTTTCTTTCTTTCTTTCTTTCTTTCTTTCTTTCTTTCTTTTTCTTTTCTTTTCTTTCTTTCTTTTCTTCTTTAAAATTTCATTTTCTTTGCACTCAAATATGACAGTAGCTGTACGCTTCTTATCTTCATACAGATTGGGAAAACTGTTGCTTTTTGTGGATTACTTAACAAGGCAGAAGTGTTTCTGTCCTGCTTGCGGAAAACAACCAGCGGCGACCAACACACAAGGGTACAACACAAGACAGCCGGTTCTGCGCTCAAGTGGCCCTGGCTTCGAAACAGGAGAGGGAAATGGTGGGGACGGCGGTTCTGATAGTCCAGGGGATTGTAAACTAATCACATCCTACTGATTTTGTGGTTAAAATTAATTATATTGACAACATCAACCATCAATCATTGAGTGAAGAAATGTTGTACTTTTCTGTTTTGACAAAAAGGTTGTAGCTGACTAGAAGGAATGTATCTATCTGCTTAAGTGACTGCGCTAAATTTGTTACAGCTACTACATAGCAACTGCATAAAGCAAGAAAGAGTAGGAAAGGATAAAACATGAAAAGTAAAAGAATATATTATTATTCAATAAAGGAGAATGCGGTTTTCCTAGGAATATCTTTAACCTGTAAGTGCCAACCCTCTGCACTCGTGCTCGGACCGGTTCCGGTTCCGGTTCTAGCTTCCGAGTTTGGTTACAATTGAGATTTTTAGAAAACGCTTATGATTCAATATTTTGATTTTTCATATGCTGGATCAAAACATTATGTCCCAACGTTGTTATATGTTTAAAGTTATAAATTTACATGTAAAAAGCAATTAGTCAGGAAGTGCAGAATATAGAACATTCATGGCATGGCACAGCCACTAGGCTATTAGCTGGTCCTCTTTTATTTATTTTCTTTAACAGTTGATCAAGAATTTTGTTAATTGCTCGCAATCCTCTGTCTTGCGGGTTCAGTAACTATTCATGTTTTTTGTATTAAAGTAGCGGCAGATTTAGCAAGATATATTATACCTGGAATCCTATTTTTTACGATCGGCGGTATATTGTAGCTGCAAAAAAGTGTAAAACAACTGTAAAAGTTTCGAAAAAGCTGTGTTAAGGTGGTGATTCCTTTTGGAGACATCAACTTTGAACCACTATTATTCATTCATTATTTGGAGTTAAGAAGTCATCTTTATATCAAAATGTAGCTTAACATTTTTTCTTTTCAATGAGTACAATGAATCTAAGTTTGGCTTTCCAAAATGTTTTTCCTGTATTTTAGAAGAAGTATAATTTTTCAGATTTTTTGCAGGCTGAAGTAAATTTTTTCGCAGGACATCGGTTGGAGCATTCGATACCTCTATCAAATAGCTGGGGACCCTTTTTTAGTTATTGTGATATCGCTCTTCGTTATTGAGAAATAAACTAAAATGTCTGCGCAACCTGGATTTTGCCTACTTTTCACTACTTTGGCAAGCCACTACTTCAGTTAGAAAGCAGCTATCGGAGCAACTAAAAAGGGTCCCGGGGTATTTTTGTGTAGAACATATCTGCTAAGTGGCAACTCTCTAGCTTGCATACTAAATTCTGCACAATCGCTGGAAAAAATTTGGTCGTGTTTTTGCAAAAACTACATTTTTTGTGATAGCAGCCTAAGGGATAGCAATTGTACGATGGTCATGCCTCCGATAATTGGCCTCTGTGAGACCTTTAAATCGACACCCTTAGTTAAATTTTACGGCCTTCGTAGCTCAAGAAGTAGTGGATTATTTGATTTCTGCAGAAAGGACAAGTTTTTGATGCCAAAATAAGAAAATTGGCTATATCTCACGATAGGGAAAAGCTAGAAAGTTGCTTCCAAAAGCAAAATTGTAGAGTTTAACGAGTTCTTTCGAATGGATATAGTCATAGCCATGCAGCTGCTGCCAAACTTTCAGAAATTGGCAAAAACCGCCCTGAACGCAAATGTTGAATTTTTGAAGCGCGATTGCGCAGAGGGTGTTAGAACGCTAAAACAACTTATTTTGCAAAGTTTCGTTGAATTTCATCCTGGTTTACGCCGTCAATCAACAATATGTGCCCAAAAGGAATCACCACCTTAAAAAGTGTTAAGAAAAATTTTAGTGTTTAAAAGTGTAAAAAGGTGTTGAAAAGTCCAAAATTTTGCTATTGTTATTAACAAAAATGTTTTTAGCATTTTTGATTTGTTACATTTACAACCCTATGATTGCAATTTCTTAATTATGCTTAATGTTTTTCTAATTTCTTAAGTTTACCTTTATTCTGCGATGAAAATTAGATACTAAGCTACAAACACATCGACTCGAGAGTGATACCCTCGAGAGTGTTTTATTCAATGCTGAGTTGACTGGCAGCGGCATTGAATAAGACATTTTGTGATCCACTGACCGCAAATTTGTCTTGTTCGTATGCTTCCTTTTTCACAAAACTTTACTTTCTCTCACGACAAGCTAAATGGCAAAAGGTAATTCGATCAAAAATTGACCTTAACTTTTCATGATATTAACAAGTTTATCTTCAACTTATCTCTCATAATTGCACTTTTTCTTGAAAACTGAAAATATTTTTCAAATCATTTGAGACAAATTACACTGGAACAGATCCGGTTTCAAACGCTACCGGTTCCGGTTCCGGTTCCTGTTCTACCTATTCCAGTGGAACTGATCCGAGCACTACTCTATACCACACCAAAACACCACTGGTTTGCTCAGAACAACAAAAATATTAGCTGACGTTTCACTTAGGGCCTTTTCAAGAAAGGGTGGAGTAGAGAGTAGAGTTAAAAAGAACTGTTTTAACTCGATTTAACTCCACTCAAACTTGAGTTTGTTATTGTTTCAGATGAGTCGTCAGAACTGACCTACGAAGACTATATAGCAATTTTTCCTCCTGACCAGAAGATCACCTATTACATTGGCTATGTGTCTTACTTCCGAAACTTCAGCTGTACTGATCTATGCAATTACAATGGCTATGAAGGAGAAAAATGTGATATGACCAATATTCGCTCCCTCAGCCCAAAACAGTTAAGATGGGTTTTACAGCACACTACTGTGCAGGAAAAACCAGACGGTTCAGCAACCGAACCATGTACTTTGATTGACGGTGACAAGTCAAATCAAGGCCCGTTTGTTGACACGGACAAGAATGAATGCTACGGTTGGAACAAAGGAGCCGATGCCGGAGATTGTGATACAAAGCCGACATATGAAGAATTCAGATCTCCTGGGCGTTTGTGTGAATGTCACAGTGAATAGAAATGGAATTAGATGACAATTAAGCTGGAATAAACAAAAATGAAGCATTCTAGTAAATAAAACGTGTAAGATTGTTGTACAAAATCTAAGTAAAAAAGAAGTGCCCCCGTAAGTGCCGGTTGTAATGGTGATACGTAATATGTATGCTCTAATACATAACTTATAAACTACGAGAATGGGTGCTTTTACCAAAGTTAGCAGTGCAAAACTGTCTAATAAGCGTTTACATGAGTTGATGGACAGCTTCTAGAGCGATGGTTAAAAACTACAGTTTTAACATTAATTTTGTGTTGCATTAATGATGTCAAGTAATCTTAATTAATTTTAATTTAATTTTAATCAATTATGTTTTCGTCCCACTGGCTGCTGTTTTGAGTTTTTCAGGTGATGAAAATAGTCTACATCCAGAAGGTGAGGACATTTTGTACATCCTGGCGTATCATTCCGACTACAGCAATAAAGACTGCAACTTCATCTGTGAAGAAAGTATAAAGTTTACTGGAGTTGCCCGTAAATGCGACATGAAACACCTGAAAAACGGAAAACCGGAGGATATAAAACAGGAGATGAAGTCGTCTAGCGAGACATTTGCCAGTTTCGCACAGAAGTCAAGTGGTTGCACCTTTGCGGACGAGGATGCCGATACCAGCAACAACGGGCCGTTTGTGGATAATGATACCAACAAATGCTATGGATGGAAATCGGGTTCGACTGCTGCAAGCTGCTCTTCCTCAACTGATGTCAATAGTAAATACAAGAATTCAGGCCGCCTGTGTGAGTGTCATTTGGCTGCAACGGAGGAATACAACTACGAATACTATCACCAAGAAACATACACAGTTAAATGGGAAGGCTAATGTTTGTGGTTGTTTGTTGCTGAAATAAAATAGCTATGAAGCATCCGTTTTAATGAATTCACAGCAATGTTTGCTACTACTTGGGTTAATAATTATTTCTGATATCCACCTGCTCATTGAGGGAAATTTAGGGATCCCGCTTCATGTATGCAGATCTCTATACACGCTGAAACGAGCGTACATATATACCCGATCTCAGGCGTGTGTTGTTGTGTCAAGGCGTGCCCACGACTAAACTAGGTATATGCCTACAATTACATTTTCGAGAAGGTTTAGTTTTAGAGCATTTTGTAAGGGAGGCAGGCATGGGAAAGACAGATAAACCTGATATAGGAATTCAGCTGATGGCTCGGCTCTAGTGGTCTGGCTGTAGGTCGGAAGGGCCGGGGTTCCAACGCCGGCCGGATCAATTCGCTATTACCGAGGGTAAGCCCAAGACGAGAGTCTCTTGAACCGTACTCTTGAAAGCAGGACTTACGAGAGAGAGAGAGAGAGGGGTGGAGGTAGTGTTTGAGGCCGCCGCCGGCCGCCGACTTTTGCTCGCCGGCCGGCCGATGGCCGGTGAGGCCGGCCGGTTAACGGCCGACCGGCCGCCGGCTGGGATACAAATCACCAATCCAAAATTTACAAAATAGAGCAACTAAGCTTCAAATTGACTCAAAATCTAGTTTTGCTAATTTTTTATGCTATGCTGTGCTATTTTTGTAAGATAACATCCGAAAATAAATATCTTAGCCGTTATAATAACTGCCCTGCAAACTGCTCTAGGCCGGCAGGCCACCGGCCGGACTACGGGCTCACCGGCCGCCGGCCGGGCGGCCGGCCGGTGAAACCCCGGCCGGCCTCAAACACTAGGTGGAGGAAAGTTCAGCTTTTTTACTCAGGATACAAAATAAAGAATTGGCTCGCCCATAGTTCAAACCACGCAAATCAACGAACTCCCATAGCACTTATTAATCTTAATCCCTGCTTCCCTTAGCCTTGCCTTTGAGTCCAACCAACTATTAATTACGGGCTGAAGATGTGCGCAATTTTCAATCCAACAAAACAGTGCATAGAGAAACAAAGTAACGAGATGTACCTGGGAGCGACATCGTCGTTGTTTTTTTCGTTCATTTTCTGGAGATCGTGAAGGTATAATTCACGTCTTTAGCAATATTTTTAATCAATGGATCACTGTTCTACCATATCTATTGCACCCTCTGCCTCTACCGAGTGCAGAGAATCTCATAACATATTGAAGACAAATCACGAAAAGATGATTATGGCACCAGTGACGCGTAAAGCGTTCGATTATGTAAAGCTGGGCGTACAAAAAATTCCTGCTTTTCACATGATGCCAATGTGCCAGCAATCGTTAGCAAATAAACATTGCTGGCTCAACCCGGTTCTGTCAAGTCTCAGTAAGTTCGTTAAAACTGAATTGCAGCGGAGACGGATAAAAAAAGAAAAACATATTTACAAAATTTATTAACACAGAATATATATAGACACACAAAGAACTTATGTAATAGCTGTCATTTAGTTACACGTTTAAGTGCCTAATTCACAAATATATACCCTTTAGGCTGTTGGAAATTTGCCAAGGAAATTGGATTTGGATGAAGGATAAGTATCCCCCCAGACCATTTCATCCTATTTTAACTGAATAACTGAAAAATTGTTGGAGCTATTTTCTGTCATAGGATTCTTTTGCTGTAATTGGCTCCAGCCTCCAGCGCTAGTCTTTTGTTCGCCATCAGTTTTTTAATTAAGCAGGCAATGTTAGTAGTTCAGGCTGTTGTCTCTGAAGATGCTGAACAAAACTAGGCGAAAGATCTGGTAGCGGCTTATTCTTGGTCTCAGGCAGAAATGCTGCAACCAAAATGAATGAAATTGCTGCAAGCAGTCCAATGATAATGAAAGGAGCCGGTTCAAAAATGGTAAATAGCAAAAACACTTCAGGTGCAGCCATGGCACCGACTCGAGCAACTGCACTGGCAAGACTCAAACCCATACTGCGGAGAAGAGTGGGCATTAGCTCATTGGTGATGGTGGCAAGAAATCCAAACTGAATTCCAAGAATGGCAACTCCAAACAGCGATGCTATCGTTATCGATATAGGACTCTAGAAAAAACAGACACTAACTTAGATTTTCTAAACTTACTTACGTACAAACACTGTCCGGTATGGGATGATCTCGAAAAATTCAAATATGAAACTGTCAAAATGTTGTTTTTATGATGAAAAATGGTCAAACCAAACGACCTGGCGCCATTTTATCAAAGCTATCCCAAATTTAAATTTCGGTCAAAAACGGGTTAAAAGGGGTGAGTGGCCGCCTCTTCTGGCGACGTGTAGAAGCTGATTTAAAGACTCCGGAATCTTCAACTGTCGACAATCACCTACTGCTTATGGGACTCAGCTCCACAAAATATTGTTTCATGATGATAAACAGAAAATAGGTTTTTGAAATCGGCCGAGAAGCATTTACATAGCTGTGATAAGCAAGCATAAGCAATTAAAGGTTAACCTTAGTTTAATCCTTAGGATTAAGAAAACCTACAGTGACATTGAGGCCAACGCTGAACGCAAAGGAAAGATAACCAAAGCAGATACAGGAAAGGCTAGTTGACAGCATCATAAATAAACGCCGTGTTAATATGTCAAACTTTTGATCCAGAAAAACCACTACGGCTTGCAGACTGCAACGGATTGCTGCCAAGTAGATAATTTTCATGGCTATATCATCTGAAACATCACAAAGTTATAAACAACGATGCAGTCTAATTAGAAGTGGTGGTGAAAAGACAGATCCTCTGGCACTATTGGACAACATTCTAGCAAGAGCAAGTAAGACATATTTCGCAATTGTGTTATTAGCGCCCCCTAGACAGACACATCAGGCCAGTCTAGTTTGAGGCCCGATCTGTTAGCGCAAGAAGGATCTGTATTAGAGGCCTGCATTACGGCCCGCGGCCCGGCCCGCGGACGACCAAAATTCACGGGCCGGGCCGGGACGTGGGCCGACAGTACGGCCCGCCATCAGTTTTTGAAAGATTTAACTATAAAATAGTAATTCATATTTTAGCTCAAAATGTTTTGTGTTTCCGTAATATGTTTCGTTCAAACTAACGCTGGTTTTCCGCAGTAACGTTAGCATTTTATTTTCATGAATAATACATGTATATATTTATCGTCACATCATTAATGTCAAATCCTCAATTCGCCTAAGTATAATTTTAGCGTTTACAACATTAGAATGAAACTAATATGAAACTTTGGAATAGGGCAATATATATAAGGTATTAGTAACAGTGTAAGTATTTTATTTTGGTTTTGATGTTTTCGCTGTCTTTTTAAAGAAAACGATACATTTACTTGGAAAAACGCAGTTTTAAAAAATCCAAAGTTTTGAGTTTGTGGAGCAAAGATTTACTACTTCTTTAAAAATGAAAGTTTGCTCCTTCTGCGCAATTGCATCTTTCTAAAGTCCTCTACTTCTAATTAGCTTAATTCTTAACTAATTCTTATAAAAATGCTCACTTTACAAAATTTCATCTTTTTTAATAAAATTACAATATTTAAATGTTGCCACTTTTAGGGGATTTTCAGTTTTTTTGTTTTTCTAGCGTTCCAGTTTTATATACAAAGTGTCAATATGAGGCAGTATCTTTTGCTTTCATTTGTAGAACGACAGAAATTAATGTCCTTAAAACTGCGTTTAAAACCATTAAAACTCGAAAAATCAGTTCTTAGAAAAACACACTTTTCCTAGAAAAAGTACTGAAAACCAGAGATTCTGTTTTTAATAACCAAGCTAAGAAAATTTACGTAATTTTGCATTTTGGGACAAATGAAAAAACTTCGTGGCCCGGGTGGGCCGAAACTTTTGACGGGCCGGACCAGGGCCGGGCCGGGCAGAAGCACCTGACGGGCCGGGCCGGGCCGAAGCACCTGACGGGCCGGGCCGGGCCGAAGCAGTTGACGAGCCGGGCCGGGCGGGCCGAGAAAGATTTTTCACGGGCTGGGCCGGGCCGGGCCGCAAAACTTCGGCCCGTGCAGGCCTCTAATCTGTATCTGTATTTTTGTGGAATGAACAGAGTACGACACTTGTAATACTCTTACGAATTATGTACTCTTTTGCATTTCTAGGTTAATGTTAAAGACCTAAGCAGTCAGCGTGCAAAGATTTACCTGTAAAATCTCCTAAATTAAATATCATTCCATAATATGACATTGATGTTACAGTCTTTAAAAAGATTATGATCATCACAATCATTGCCAGATGGCGATCATAAAATAAATGCCAATAGTGCAGTCCAGCCTGCTTCTTCTTGCGACTGTCCTCTGAAAATGAAGATTAGGTTATGAATAAGCGAAGCTATTAAAACATAAAGGCTAATGAATTCCAATGAAATAAAATGTTACTGAGAATAATAGCTGTGAAGATATTACGTAACTATATAGTATCAGCTTTAACGATTCATCTGAAGCTACCGGTCGCAAAGTTTGATAGCATGTCGATAAGTTTGAGCCGCTGTCGTTCATCTATTCGGTTCCATTTTGCTATGGCATGCAAAACTTTAAAGCTTTCTCCCGATCTCCCTGAAACAAACATAAACACATTGTTGATTCACTATCACTTTCGTTTGGATATAAATTCCTAGCTTGTTCCGCCTGTAGCTTCGGCAGCCCAATTGGCAGGGCGGGCATAGGGTCAAAGTGTTAATCCGAACGGCGTTAATCCGAATTCCACCGGAGGCCTAAAAATTTCAAGAGCCCAAGTGGCAATTTTATTGATTTCTTTATATAATATTATATGATGACAATTGGCATATTAAACAAAACTTTGATAACCGACAAAGGTTTTGTTTTTTTAAAGGGTGCTTATCGTACGTGCCGAAGTAGTAGGCAAAAGCCGTGTCTAGGCCACTTGAGGAATGCAGCTATACTACATTCCTCAAATGCCATAAATTCCTCAAATGCCATACATTTCTCAAATGCCATACATTCCTCGAATACAGCCCTGAGGAATACAACCCTACTACATTCCTCACATATGGAATGCAGTTCCACTACATTCCGAAATTCTCTGAACCCTCGCAATACATTCCTGAAATTCCTTAATGATAACTACATTTCTCAACTCCACGACCACATGAGGAATGTAGTTATACTACATTCCTCAAATACCATAAATTCCTCAAATGTCATACATTCTTCCAATGCCGTACATTCCTCGAATACATGTAACTCTAATCTTACAAAAGGAGTACAGTTCTACTGCATTCCTCAAATGTCATATATTCCTCAAATGGAATGCAGTTCTGATACATTCCCCACATTATTCAATTGGAATGCAACTCCAGTACATTCTTAAGATTCCTTAATGATAACTAATTCACTGCAGTTCTCAGCTCCAAAAAGTCTTAATTTACTTATATTAGGACAAATTCTTTGTAGACCCTAACTCCAAGGTTATTTCTAAAAATAGGATCTATTTATAGTTCAAAACTCAGTTGCTCCACAAAATAGAAGTTTCTCAGGTATTCTAAAGCAGAGTAAGGTGAGTTCGGTGAAGTTATAACGACAGCACTGGTGCTACCGCTATCACATCCTACCTATTCGACCTAAATAAACTACTACAAAAAACACTTGTTGTTTATTTATTATTGCATAAACATACTACAAAGGCTTATGACATCTTGAGCAATATCAAGCAGTTTATGTTCTTCTGAGACTCCTGTGACGAAAAACTTTCCTGTGTGAAAAACTCTGACAGTTCCACCCTGTTGCTTCCATGTCATTCCACTGAAAAGTTCAGATTCCAAACTGACAGTAGCGTGATTCTGTCGCAGATATTCGTAGAGTGAGCACAAGTCGACCTTGTCACCCATGTTATGGGATAATACTATATTTTTTGTTGAAATGTTTTGTATCTCTAAGTGTAACTGTGAAGCCATCTGTTGCGCACAGTTAGTGCCTTCATTTATATCTTTAGCTCCAAGACAGACAAAACTTCCTGACGAGAACACCAGGAATGTACATGGTGGATGAGCAATGACAGCACCGCTGAATCGATGAGGATCATAAATGGCGTTTGGTAGTATATTCAGATTAACTTGAGAGTCAAACTTTCCGTGAAGCACAACGTTTACTATCTGCATCGTGATCTACAGCATTGAGCGACAGTCGATGGTTTAGACACACGTAGCTCGTCAACAAAATGACGAACAATGGAATCGTTATTGTCCGGTCTTTTTCTTAAATAGTTTATGATTTCTTCAAATCTCCAACCACACGATCTTTTAATTAAAAAGAATATGCAATATTCTCCACACACATTAGTATCAAAGTCTTGCAGGCAAAAATAGTTTATAACATTAGGTTTATATGGGAGACATTCTGCAATTGGATCCAGTCCATAGCTGTCAAAATATTCCACATACTTATCAAAATACATCGCAATCCAGTGTTCCCCTGGCTCATCAGAATGGTCCGTGTTTAAAACAAAGCAAGCAGGTCGTGTTCTACCATCTGGGAGTTCATCACTTGCGTAAATACCTAGAAAGGTTTTAGTTACACAAGGATTTTTGGTGACAGTTTCCTCTATCTCCAAGCTATTCATAATATCCTTCCAGTGCTCCTCTTAGTAGATTCATATGAATATTCTTGACAATCTTCAGGTCGTTCATTTTATCATGTAAATACACCATCTTTCTGTTTTCGTCGTAGCAGTATTCCCGGCAATGATCCCATTCCAAGTATGCACACCCGGGTTTTGTCATAGTATGATTGTTTATCTCACAAAGGTGTAAACTGCAGTCTGCTAGTCTTCTATATATGTGATCACCATTCTTTATGTCAATGCTTTTATTTCCAAGTTCCACTTTCATGTTCGTAAAAGTACCACCATCATCGGAAACAGCAATTTTTAGTTCATCAGCGACGTAAGTTATGTCATTTGCAGCCAATCCAAGACATATTAAACCAAACACGAAAATTGTATTCATTCTGCTATTAATAAATTCATCATTGATTGTTTATATGAACAGTCATACAGAATAATCAAAAAACGGAGTTCGGTTGTGATCGATTGAAATCAGATTATCAAATTCCCCATAAATTATAACCTCCACACCTTGAGAATGGTGACTAAGCGGTTCCTTTAGTTGCATATAGAGATAAATCTCCTTCTCTAATCAATTCCATTGCACTTCCATCTACATTGTCAGCAGTTAAATCAAATATGAACACCGTGAATCCATTACCGTACTCTTCGTAAGAAATATCTAGTCCTTTGTCGCTATTAGCCATGTTACATCCTTCATACAAATACATGTATGGAATGGAGTAATTAAAATCATCCCATGTCATCTTCATTGGATGTCTTGGTATGTAGTCATCACGACATTTCAATGATAATTCCGTTATTTTACATGTTTCAAACTTGAATGGATTCTTTTTGTATGCTCCATTAAACGCTTCTGAATCCACCATCACCATCACAACACGTCTTGGGAGCTGTCCCGAAAAGATGGACTTTTCAACCACAGTTTGAGATTGCGGTGCTAGGTGTCGAGTAACCATTTTAATTCGTCTGACTGGATATTTCGCGGCAACATTGCTGTGGAGAATATTTTCAATTGCTAAGCTCAGAGATTCCTGTGGCTTCACCTTCCAGACGTACCACTTTAAATCTTCCACTTTCACTTTGTATTTGGTGCCGTTACTCATTAGTGCTAATTTGTCAGCATTCCGATGCAATTCAATAGCCATTTCAGTATCACTTAACATGTACCGATCTTGTTTAAATAAGTCACAGTGAAGAGGAGCCAGTAGTTCAACACCTTTATTTTTAAGAAAAGGTTTTCCTCTCCATAGCATTGATTTACTTGCCAACTTATCAAAGGAACCCGCTACATCTTGATAAAACATTGCCAATTGTTGATGAGTAGCTTTTGCATCCCAACCATAGTTTAGTAGTGCTTCAGGATATAACTTACAAGCATACAACGGCCCACTATTTTCAATTTCTTTATCACTTAGCTTAACAATCACTCCTTCAAAAAACGTAGAACCAATAAAATTGATAGGGGCTACTTCAACTTTGTCATCATCTACAGTTCCGTCGGCTTTCTTAGGTTGTGACAGTTCGCTTCCGTCTTCCTCAACAATCCTTATCTTTACATATAAGTAATTTTTGTTTAAATCCAGCATAAAGGAATCTTTGGGAACATGGATTCGATAAGGTCCACTATCTGTGATAGGATTTTGCGATATATCACCCATAACCCTTTTCCACAGCAACTTGTGTGGTGAAGGGAAAAAACCGTTCGCTCTAAAACCAGGAAACGACTTACATCAACTGCAGCCATGGTTAAACACCAATCTTTCGTCGTTTCCTTAACCTTCTTATGTCTTTTCTTCTGGTCTTTGTCCTATACCTTCTCCTTCCTGTTGCGTTCTTCACCAAACTGGCTTAAAGTTCTTCCAACTGCTTGCTTACCACGCTTCTTTAAAGAAGTTCTTATGTCTTCTCCTCTATAAGATAATTCTACTTCACTTCCAGTTCTAAGAGCTTCTTTCCCAACTTGAACACCAACTTTTCTTACTGTTGGCCAGATTGCACGAAACAGACCTCTGAAAAAGCTACCAATCCCTTCGCCTCTTTGATAAGGAATTCCAGAATATGGAAGAGCACCTCCTGTTTGAAGTAGTGCACTTTCCCAAGTTTTAATTGATTCTGATAGTAGTTCTCCTCATGCTCTAATCCTTCTGAAATGAAGCTTTGATAAATTTACCGTAGTTAATTGTATGGATTTCCAGAATCGTCTTTATATTAATTTCCACAAATCAAACTCCTTTTTCAACACAGGTACATAGTGTGAATTATGATACTCTCGATCAATAAATCACCATAGCTTCCAGTTGTATTTACAACTCGCATAAGGGGGCATTGAATTTCCAACCATTTGCGGTCAACTAGATCACTAGATGAACATTGAATAGAATCCGGCCTTTATATCAGGTTCTTTCGTACCAACCACAGTTTTCTCTTTGCTTTCCTGATCAGTTAAGGACTCACTTATAGTTATAGAATTTGTAGAAAAAATATTTGTCTTCGAAACCAAGAACGTATGCAAGACGCTTACTTAATTTAACAGCACTTACAGTCACCGCTCATTTTTCTTTTCTCGGACACATTGATCTATGATTATATATCAAAAACTTTTATATTTGCTGGTTCTCCAGATCCAGCTTTTGCATAGTTAGTGTAAGTTAATAGCATCGCACAAGTCATCGATTGTTTCATAATGTCGCATTGGAAGAGTTTTCAGAGTCCACGTTCTATCAGTGAATCCAACATAAATAATAGAATCCTTATCGTATTGAAAATTTCGCCATGTAACAGGATACATCAATTCAACGAGAGCAACCTCCCATTCACCATCAAGATCAATACGATGTGGCAATTTTACTCTGAAGTCATTTAGCTTATTCGTTGTGTAGTCGTCTGTGTTACTAGGTAGTTGCAGGTAGAAATCCGTCATCTTCGCTTATCCAACTATTAAATTTTTCAGGGTAACCAAGCCACTTAACAAAAAATTCTCGTTTTCCTCTACGTTTACGGCTTCTTATGATTTTATCAATCCAGTAAGTGTCAGGTTCAGTGACAACTTGTAGCTCAGGTTCGTAGAATCTACCTTGTACTTCTTCGTTCTGAAAATCTTTCAGTTTGTACATTGCAGGTGTATGATTGGCAGAAATTTTACTGATTTTAAAGAGTTCTTCCGACCAATTTGGTAAATATCCTTTATCGAATATTCCTTTAGACTTACTGATTCTCACCACATCACCGACTTCCAATCCAGGTTTTGGAAGAGGCTTCTGGCTGTAAAGCTTATGGTATACATCATGGCTATTTGCCGGGTCTGATGCTTCTGTTGGAGTCATGCCAATACTGGAATGAGTTGTGGCATTATAAGCACTCATAAATTGCTGAAGAACGTTCAAGTATGAATAGCTTCTGGTTTTAGTAAAATGTTTCCATAACTTACTTTTAATTGTCCGATTAAATCTTTCCACAATGCTACACTTGATATCAGGATTGTCACACGTATAAAAGTGAATGTTGGTATCTTTAAGAAGTTGCTGGAATCGATTGTTTAAGAATTCTTTCCCTTTATCTGACTGTAACTTTTCTGGTACTCTGTTTGACTTTAACACTTCCTTAAAAGCAGCTGTAACGTCAGTGCCACTTTTGGATTTCACAGGCACAGACCAAGCATATTTAGAAAATACATCAATGCAAGTAAGTATAAACTTGTACCCACTGTTCTGATCAGCTATCTGGACAGGTCCGCCAAATCTATCTGCCATAATTTATCAAACCATCAACAAAATATGTCGTCTCTTATAGTTGCGACGAATGGTTTAGCAACGGTAAAGATTGCTTCCAACCATCAACATTAGACAAAGTGAAATCAGGATGTTTAGCTTGACATATTATACAGCTTCTGCGGACCAGAGTACGCCACTGGGCTGAAGATAAAACGTCATTCTCCTCTCTCAATCAAACCCTCCTTTTCTTCTCCTCCTCTCCCTCTCTTCTTCTCCTCCCCCCTCTCCTCTTCTCCCCCTCCTCCTACACAGGCTTTGTTGTTCGATCATAATCTCCTCTTCCCCCCCTTCTCCTCTCTCTTTCCTTTCCCTTCCTCTTCCCCCTTCCCCTCCTCCCCTCCCTCCCCCCTGCCCCCCCCCCCCCCTCTCCCTCTTTCTATATTCTCTCTAATATCTCACAAATTCTCATAATCTATATATTATCACTATAAACTACTCTCTCTCCATGCGACATATAAACAATCGATGACTTGTGCGACCTATAACTATACCTAACATACAAAACTGATCTGAGAACCACAAATATAAAATAAATTTGATCACTATAATATAAATCAACATTGTGTCCCAGAAAAGAAAAATGCAGCGGTGACTGTAAATGCTTTAAATTAAGTAAGCGTCTTGCATACGTTCTTGGTTTCGAAGACAACAATATTTTTCTACAAATCTATAACTATAAGTGAGTCCTTAACTGATCAGGAAAGCAAAGAGAAAACTGTGGTTGGTACGAAAGAACCTGATATAAAGGCCGGATTCTATTCAATGTTCATCTATTGTGATCTAGTTGCACCGCAAATGGTTGGAAATTCAATCGCCCCCTTACTGCGAGTTGTAAATACAACTGGAAGCTATGGTGATTTCATTGATCGAGAGTATCATAATTCACACTATGTACCTGTGTTGAAAAAGGAGTTTGATTCTGTGGAAATTAATATAAACGACGATTCTGGAAATCCTATACAATTCAACTACGGTAAAATTTATGCAAAGCTTCATTTCAGAAGGATTAGAGCATGAGGAGCAACTACTATCCAGAATCAATTAAAACTTGGGAAAGTGCACTACTTCAAACAGGAGGTGCTCTTCCAACATATTCTGGAATTCCTTATCAAAGAGGCGAAGGGATTGGTAGCTTTTTCAGAGGTCTGTTTCGTGCAATCTGGCCAACAGTAAGAAAAGTTGGTGTTCAAGTTGGGAAAGAAGCTCTTAGAACTGGAAGTGAAGTAGCTACTGATTATCTTACTAGAGGAGAAGACATAAGAACTTCTTTAAAGAAGCGTGGTAAGCAAGCAGTTGGAAGAACTTTAAGCAAGTTTGGTGAAGAACTGCAACAGGAAGGAGAAGGTATAGGACAAAGACCAGCAAGAAAAGACATAAGAAGGTTAAGGAAACGACGAAAGATTACTAATTCTGACGTGTTTAACCATGGCTAAGCAAGTTGATGCTAAGTCGTTTCCTGGTTTTAAGAGCGAACTGGATCTATTTTCCCTTCCACCAACACAAGTTGCTGTGGAAAAGGGTTATTGGGCTGAATACTATCCGCAAAATCCTATCACAGATAGTGGACCTTATCGAATCCATGTTCCCAAAGATTCCTTTATGCTGGATTTAAACAAAAATTACTTATATGTAAAGATAAGGATTGTTGAGGAAGACGGAAGCGAACTGTCACAACCTAAGAAAGCCGACGGAACTGTAGATGATGACAAAGTTGAAGTAGCCCCTATCAATTTTATTGGTTCTACGTTTTTTGAAAGAGTGATTGTTAAGCTAAGTGATAAAGAAATTGAAAATAGTGGGCCGTTGTATGCTTATAAGTCATATCTTGAAGCACTACTAAACTATGGTTGGGATGCAAAAGCTACTCATCAACAATTGGCAATGTTTTATCAAGATGTAGCGGGTTCCTTTGATAAGTTGGCAAGTAAATCAATGCTATGGAGAGGAAAACCTTTTCTTAAAAATAAAGGTGTTGAACTACTGGCTCCTCTTCACTGTGACTTATTTAAACAAGATCGGTACATGTTGAGTGATACTGAAATGGCGATTGAATTGCATCGGAATGCTGACAAATTTGCACTGATGAGTAACGGCACCAAATACAAAGTGAAAGTGGAAGATTTAAAGTGGTACGTCTGGAAGGTGAAGCCACAGGAATCTCTGAGCTTAGCAATTGAAAATATTCTCCACAGCAATGTTGCCGCGAAATATCCAGTCAGACGAATTAAAATGGTTACTCGACACCTAGCACCGCAATCTCAAACTGTGGTTGAAAATTCCATCTTTTCGGGACAACTCCCAAGACGTGTTGTGATGGTGATGGTGGATTCAGAAGCGTTTAATGGAGCATACAAAAAGAATCCATTCAAATTTGAAACATGTAAAATAGCGGAATTATGATTGAAATGTTGTGATGACTACATACCAAGACATCCAATGAAGATGACATGGGATGATTTTAATTTCTCCATTCCATACATGTATTTGTATGAAGGATGTAACATGGCTAATAGCGACAAAGGACTAGATATTTCTTACGAAGAGTACGGTAATGGATTCACGGTGTTCATATTTGATTTAACTGCTGACAATGTAGATGGAAGTGCAATGGAATTGATTAGAGAAGGAGATTTATCTCTCTATATGCAACTAAAGGAACCGCTTAGTCACCATTCTCAAGGTGTGGAGGTTATAATTTATGGAGAATTTGATAATCTGATTTCAATCGATCACAACCGAACTCCGTTTTTTGATTATTCTGTGTGACTGTTCATATAAACAATCAATGATGAATTTATTAATAGCAGAATGAATACAATTTTCGTGTTTGGTTTAATATGTCTTGGATTGGCTGCAAATGACATAACTTACTTCGCTGATGAACTAAAAATTGCTGTTTCCGATGATGGTGGTACTTTTACGAACATGAAAGTGGAACTTGGAAATAAAAGCATTGACATAAAGAATGGTGATCACATATATAGAAGACTAGCAGACTGCAGTTTACACCTTTGTGAGATAAACAATCATACTATGACGAAACCCGGGTGTGCATACTTGGAATGGGATCATTGCTGGGAATACTGCTACGACGAAAACAGAAAGATGGTGTATTTACATGATAAAATGAACGACCTGAGGATTGTCAAGAATATTCATATGAATCTACTAAGAGGAGCACTGGAAGGATATTATGAATAGCTTGGAGATAGAGGAAACTGTCACCAAAAATCCTTGTGTAACTAAAACCTTTCTAGGTATTTACGCAAGTGATGAACTCCCAGATGTTAGAACACGACCTGCTTGCTTTGTTTTAAACACGGACCCTTCTGATGAGCCAGGGGAACACTGGATTGCGATGTATTTTGATAAGTATGTGGAATATTTTGACAGCTATGGACTGGATCCAATTGCAGAATGTCTCCCATATAAACCTAATGTTATAAACTATTTTTGCCTGCAAGACTTTGATACTAATGTGTGTGGAGAATATTGCATATTCTTTTTAATTAAAAGATCGTGTGGTTGGAGATTTGAAGAAATCATAAACTATTTAAGAAAAAGACCGGACAATAACGATTCCATTGTTCGTCATTTTGTTGACGAGCTACGTGTGTCTAAACCATCGACTGTAGCTCAATGCTGTAGATCACGATGCAGATAGTAAACGTTGTGCTTCACGGAAAGTTTGACTCTCAAGTTAATCTGAATATACTACCAAACGCCATTTATGATCCTCATCGATTCAGCGGTGCTGTCATTGCTCATCCACCATGTACATTCCTGGTGTTCTCGTCAGGAAGTTTTGTCTGTCTTGGAGCTAAAGGTATAAATGAAGGCACTAACTGTGCGCAACAGATGGCTTCACAGTTACACTTAGAGATACAAAACATTTCAACAAAAAATATAGTATTATCCCATAACATGGGTGACAAGGTCGACTTGTGCTCACTCTACGAATATCTGAGACAGAATCACGCTACTGTCAGTTTGGAATCTGAACTTTTCAGTGGAATGACATGGAAGCAACAGGGTGGAACTGTCAGAGTTTTTCACACAGGAAAGTTTTTCGTCACAGGAGTCTCAGAAGAACATAAACTGCTTGATATTGCTCAAGATGTCATAAGCCTTTGTAGTATGTTTATGCAATAACAAATAAACAACAAGTGTTTTTTGTAATAGTTTATTTAGGTCGAATAGGTAGGATGTGATAGCGGTAGCAGCAGTGCTGTCGTTATGACTTCATCGAACTCACCTTACTCTGCTTTAGAATACCTGAGAAACTTCTATTTTCTGGAGCAACTGAGTTTTGAACTATAAATAGATCCTATTTTTAGAAATAACCTTGGAGTTAGGGTCCACAAAGAATTTGTCCTAATATAAGTAAATTAATACTTTTTGGAGCTGAGAACTGCAGTGATTTAGTTATCATTAAGGAATCTTAAGAATGTACTGGAGTTGCATTCCAATTGAATAATGTGGGGAATGTATCAGAACTGCATTCCATTTGAGGAATATGACATTTGAGGAATGCAATAGAACTGTACTCCTTTTGTAAGATTATAGTTACATGTATTCGAGGAATGTACGGCATTGGAAGAATGTATGACATTTGAGGAATTTATGGTATTTGAGGAATGTAGTATAACTACATTCCTCAAGTGGTCGTTGAGTTGAGAAATGTAGTTATCATTAAGGAATTTCAGGAATGTATTGCGAGGGTTCAGAGAATTTCGGAATGTAGTGGAACTGCATTCCATATGTGAGGAATGTAGTAGGGTTGTATTCCTCAGGGCTGTATTCGAGGAATGTATGGCATTTGAGAAATGTATGGCATTTGAGGAATTTATGGCATTTGAGGAATGTAGTATAGCTGCATTCCTCAAGTGGCCTAGACCCGGCTTATGTCTACTACTGAGATTTTCAAGGAGTTGGCCATCCTGCAGGGGAGACCCTCATGGGTGGTGCCAACGGGTGAGCGTGAATGCACATTTAGCACCTGGTTCACTTCTGCTTCGGCAATAGCCTTGAGACGCTTCGTGTAATTGCTCAGTGTTTGAGGCCGTCCGGCCGCCGACCGACTTTTGCTCGCCGGCCGGCCGGCCGGCGGCCGGCTGGGATACAAATCACCAATCAGAAATTTACAAAATAGAGCAAATAAGCTTAAAATGTACTCCAAATCTAGTTTTGCTAATTTGTTATGCTATGCTGTGCTATTTGAAATGGAATTAGTTATAAGAAATTTGGATTTTGAAGAATCCCCCCTAAAAAGAAGAATTGATCAATTATCGCCTGGAAATCGACAAAGAAAGCTCAATGAAAATGGCTTAAGTTTGAAGAATTAATGATTGTAGTATGCATGCGTGAACGTCCAAGTCGTATCTGTGCTTATGTAGCGGGGGTAGTAAGTTTCCCTACCTACTAACGCCGTTACCACGCCCAGACGTATCGGATGCGGAGACCGTGGCACAAATGGATAACTAACCGACCACAGGAGACGGTCGGGACAGCCTCGCCAGACAATAAACCGAGTAAGTAGCCTGTCCTAAGTGAAGAGATGACTCTCCACTCTCACTAAAATAGGATTCGAACAACTACCTACCTAGCAGGAGCTCAGTGGACTCAATCCCTAATTAATTACTTGGGTAACAAGGAATTTAATAAACAAAGTAACAACAAATATTATTATATAAAGATAATATAAAGGTTATATGGGCAAAGCCCTTAAACAGACAAAACACACGAACAACAATAGACTTACAATAACTGAGGGCCTCACAATGTACCAGTAGCTCCTGGGGATAGCTACACGGGGCCAAATATACACGGGGCAATAAGCACAGAAAAATAAGGGGGAGAGAGATATTAAAGTCGCACACGCACGTAAGACAGAAAAACACTAGAATGGATAGGGGAGTGAGTGTTGGGTTGGACCCTACCACGAGCGCCCCCTAGTGAAATTTTTCCCCCAATCACGTAACTCCCAGTATAGCAAGGGGGGGAACCCACTCAATCCCAAACGTACACGTTGGGGGAGCTAAGTGACTTGCAAAATAGACCCAGCCCACCAGTGATGATGTTATACTAAGCCTGACGGGTAGCTAGCCTAGCTACAACCGCCAGCAACGGAAAGGTTGACCGTGCGTCACCTTAATCCGTTACACTTATATGTAATTAGACAGGGTTGCCAATTGCTTAAACAACCAAATTAATCACAAATTAGAAGGAAGATTAGTTAGCTTGATAACATAATGTCAGCAATGCCAATAACATCAAGGAAGAAGTAACTCAAATCAGAATGGATATTAATATAGTTACGTAATAAGTACTAGAAATTCCCAAGTGTTGCCCTTATTTAAAGCTGGTGCCTTTTCATTGGGACCCCATTGTCCCCTTCCTGTAATTATCCAATGTTCAGGCGTTAATCACCATAATAAATGTTGAAACTTGAATATAGATAAAAAGTACATTCAATTTCCTTCCAGTAACGAACAACAACCTCACTTATTAGTAAGTATTAGTCAATAGAAGATGGTTCATCAATTATACATAAGTAGCTATCATTCAGAATTAGTATTGATTAGTAGCAATCTCTAGCTTAGTATGCATAGGTAGTTTTATTTAGTGTTATTTAGCGTTTTTGATGTTAGTTAGGTCAAATTAGTAATTATAAAGGTTAATTAATGTTAAATAGGGTTAATTGGTGTTAATTAGATAATAGTTACGTAATGGTCGAAATTTTACATGGAAACATGACGTAGGCTAGTCGAAAGGCAATTCTTCACTGATTCCGAAAATCTAAATTTTATTTCCCAACTCCAAACATTGGGAAAGTTGTGATCAAAAATGTTTTAGTAAAAATGTTCCCTGTGTAGGGAATATACATATCCCCTTACAAATAAATATCCATGTATGTACGCTCAATGCAACTCTTTTCGCCTAGTCACTGGCTTGATGCCACGTATTAGGCTAGTTAGTCGGGAAAGGTTGGGTGTGTTGGACGTCCCCACTATTGGGTATTTCTTATTGGGAGGGTAGGTGTTTACTTCCTATTGGTTGGGGGGGTCTCTCTAAAATTCCCCACAAGACGTAGGTTGTTACTTTTCTGTCTTGCGGAATAGTCGGGTTTCCCCAACTATTCTTTGTGCTCCTCCCGCTTGCAACCCACTCCGCCCCTGCAGGTACGTTGGCCAGCGGGCCTATATTTACTGTGTGTAAGTATTGTGTACGTGTGTTAGCTTAGTGTACGGGCCTTGCGCCTTAATATTATTTTATAATAAATATTCTTTGTATTTCGTTTCCAACTAGGGCTAGTTAGGGTTAGTCTAGGTAGCATACGTAGTAATTTATATATCTATTATCTATTGGCGAGGCTTCCCCAGGACTGGCACTCCCCAAGCCAGGTGTGTTATCCATTGTGGGCGCAATCCTAGTAGTGGCTTGCACTGTGTCTTCGGCATTCCCGCTACACCTGTTTCGTTATTTTGGTCGCTTAAAAAGGTTTGTTCTAACTTGGGACGAAAACAACCTTTGGACAGTTTAAAAAAAGTTAGAACACCTCTAGCAGGTGTACAGCGGAAGTTCAGTTCGAAGCAGAACTGAAATTCAGTCTTCTTTTTCTTCTGCTTCTTCCTTTTCTCGTAGCTTTTTCGTAGCTGCCGGCGGATCGAATCTGGTCGCTGCCTTCAAGCCCAACACATGTCTTACTTAGCCAATGGGTTAATGGGGACTGCTCGGAACAGTGCAAAAAAATGTCAGCCGGAACGAATGGCATAAGGTGACCCACAAGTATAAAGAAGAATTACAATCAGCCATATCCCGCAAGGCAGTTCTGGCGCCCCTGGTGGCAAGTGAAAGGATGACCACCGACTGCATCCACTGCAGAAAAAATTTCCAACCAGACTCGGATTCCTCTGCTCCCAACTGTAGAACTGAACTTCAGTCTCCGGGTTGGCAGTCCTCGAGTGCACTAGGATTTTTGCTTTACTTCTGAGCAGCTGATACGCAAGTCTTTTGGAAGCTTGTGATATCCAGTAGACTTTAATGCTCTGCTCGAAGAGAAAGTCTATATTATTATTGGATTGGGTTCACCTAGCTGCCTACCCTAACAAGACTGGTAGGTCGCGGTGGTGGAAAAGTGTCCTGGACGTTGCGGCATTCTCATAAGAATTGAGTTTGTCATGCCCGGTGGTGGAATAGTGTCCTGGAAACGTGACGAGTAAACCTCGTGGGGCTCGAATCACGGACAGTAGAGCCAACAAGTGTTCTCACCTGGATTTGGCAGACGCATATAATCAGCTTCGTTTCGATTATGGTCCAATAACCTATTTACCGTGAATCTGCTTCGCATCCGAAACCCAGATTCACTTCTGTCTCTATCCGTGCCCAGGACGTCTCTACAGAAGCTCAGTTCGAAGATCAATTAAAGTATAAATAAATGATGCAGGCTTAGAGTTAAAACAAACGAAAGAAATTGGGCTAGTTTAACGATGTTTCTAACAACCTGTCGCATTAAGCTTTTAAAGGGTACTTTAAATAGAATTCGTATTTCAAATTATATGTATTAGGGTCATGCCTCGATTACCCCCCCCCCTCAAAACTCTTAAAACTTGACCAATTGAGTGGTATGGCATGTCTTCGACCACGCTGAGTCACTTTTCGCAAACTTTCTCGATTTCGTTTTTAGTTCGATTTCAATTCGATTCAAAAGTCGTGTATTGGTTTTCTAGGTCCAATTCTGAAGTCCCTTTTTCTTTCTATTCAGTTTTTTGTTAGCTCAGTATGGCTTATATGTTTGGATTACAACTTTAGCTTATAGAGAACTAACAAAATTTGTATCAAAAAATGGACTTTAGATTCGTGTTCTGCGTCCCAAAAAACCTGTTTACAATTTTTCAACAAACTCTGCGGAAAAAAAGCTTTCGATTTCCCTTGCGAATCGAAAAACACGAATTTCGCGATATCAGAAAATTTTGCAATATTTAAACTCCGTCGCAAACATAGCCATGTCTAATTTTAGTTAAATTGATCGAGTTTCGAGAATTTTGAGTGATGAAGAAGGGTGACCGAGACAAGACCCGTGTTTCATTTATCTTCTTCTGCCAAAAAATAATGTTGGCCCTGTTAATTAATGCATCGTATGATTCACGATTCACTTTGAACAATACACTGTTTAATTGAATAAATATTTTACTTGATTGTAAACTTGGTGATATTTGATTTGACTAGTGTGCGTGTGCAATTGTTAGTTAATATTTGTAATAATCCTTATTAAAGCCTTGTAAACCACAAACGACTAATATTGACTAGGAGCGAGACAGGATTGTGAGTAGCCAGTATTTGAAATTCGAGAATGTCAACCTTTGACAATCCGTAACTGGACGTAAACATGCTCGACAGAGTTTGGGCTGTGGGCCATAAGATCGACATGCCAAAACCATGTTTGCCGGGCTGCCTCTGCTTGGACCGGGTCGATATATGTATTTTGCCCCAAAGACTGCAGCCTGTTCGAATGTCTATAATTTCGTGGCCCAAAACACCATTTCCAGTTCAACGATGCCGAATTGGGATTTCGCACGATTGTCTCAGGAACTGCAGGTCATTCTATTCCAGTATTTATTCTCTCAGGGTTCCTCCCGGTACAACTCCCCACTGCCCACGCTATTTTGAAGTGCCCCTTCTGTTAGAACCAACTGGGCTCATTTCGCACTCAGCTTCCCAGGCCAACTACAACGCAAGCCTTATTTCAGTAAGCTAACCACCTTTTATATCAAATGTATATTTATTATCATTGCGCTCTCCTGCATGTTGACCCTGGGCTAGTATAAAAAGCGGACGCGGAAACGTCCTAAGACGCGGGGTATTAAACGCGGACGCGAGGTTTAAAAAAACGGACGCGGACGTTAGGTAAAGCGGCCGTGGGGTATAAAACGCAGACGCGAACGCGGGGTATAATTAGCGGACGAAGGGACGTGGGGTATAATTAGCGGACGCGGACGTGGGGTATAATTAGCGGACGCGGACGTGGGGTATAATTAGCGGACGCGGACGTGGGGTATAATTAGCGGACGCGGAGCGGACGAGGACGCGGGGTATGAAAAGCGGAAATTGGGATTCATGAGTCATATTATATATAACCATATTATAATTATACGAAAAACATTTTAATAAAGTTAAGCATTCTTAATAGCAAGTCTCCGTAATGAAATTTTACAATTATTAATGTTTACATTATCGTACGTACAATTTCGCTTGAAGAAAGTAAGCAATACATAAAATATATGATTGGACGTAGGCTTTCTGCATTATACAAATATATACGTGGTATATTCGTACAACATGAGATGCGTAAATATATACTTTATATATATATATACATATATATACTTTTCATTCTTCTTTAGACGCTATGTATAGAAGCAATGCGTGTTATATATCATACATAAGTATAAATCGGTAGCATTCTGAGCGCGGCGACGCGGCGATTCTAGTTAGCAATCCGTATATATATATATATATATATACATACATATATATATATATTTATATATATATATTTATATTTATATATATATCAGGGGCGCACCCAAGGCGGGGGGGGCGGCCGCCCCCCTGTCAGGTTTCGAAGGTCAGAAAAATTAAGAAGCAGAAAGGAGAAAAAGCAGAAAAAACAAAAATTTTCGCGCCGTCGGCGCGAATTAACTATTCTTTGGTTGTTTTTTAGGATAGCATATGGGGCGGGGTGGGGTGGCTGGTCTTTCATTATTATTCGGTATACGTATATAGCAAGCAGCGGTTGCTATGCTTTCTGTGCGTACTATGCATAGTATGCGTTGCTGTTTGTTTCTATTTTGATTTAACATATATATAGTAAACTAAAATATTATCTGTTCAAGGCAACATTATGTCTAACCAACTATTCACTTACTTATACATATACCTATTAAACTGCTCAAGGCAAAGAATTCAAAGTTTTGAAAACAATTATACTCCGAAATTTAAAATTTTCTTCTACTTATAGGGGGCAGCGCCCCCAGACACCTTGCGTATATATTTTTCGCCAGCTAGTCATACTCTGACACCGCCGTTCGACGAGCATGTAACGTAAAATGAAGCTAAGGTCCGTAACGTTGTTTAAAAATGCAGTAAATCGAAGCTAAAAGCGTTTATAGCTTTATACTATATAATTTTTGTAATTTTACGCAGTCGAATTTAAAAATACGCATTCTAAAATAAAAATATATATACGCAAAATTTACGCAGGTGCGTTTTTCAAAAAATTCATTAAAAACCCCTGATATGCACGCTTTTTTACAAAATACAATTTAAAATGCACACACAAAAGCTTAGTCAAATTTTGCTACTGCTAACCACAACATGTGGTGAAGCTTTTTAAAAAGAGCTCTAGTTTTTAGCTGGGGACTGCCGCCCCCGACCCCCGCTTCTTCCCAATTTTTCTTATCATAGCCACGTTGCTTTGCTTTGTTTAGAGTTTTATTAGTTTGAGTTATATAGTACGTATATACCTTATGTATCCGGTGAAACCAGGGCGCTAGCCAGAAGACAATTTTAATCCTTTGAAACAACAAAAAGTGGTCAGAAAAAAATTGTTCTCAGGTCTAAAATGCAAAAAATTCTCAACTTCTGGGGGGCTGCGCCCCCCAGACCCCCTGCTTTCGCATTTCTGAGAATGATTAATTCTATTTAACTACCTCAACCAATGTAACCAATTACTACATGTTTGTTCTCAAAGCACAAAAACATGTGTAAAAATAACTATAAAAAATTTCAATATTGTTGCCGCCCGTTCTGTCAGAGAACGCTGGGTGCGCCACTGATATAGATATATATATATATATATATATATATATATATATATATATATATATATATATATATATATATATATATATATACAAGAGTAAAAACAGCCATAAGTCCATGGATCCGTACGGATACGGGATCTTTTACGCTTTCCCCCAGTCCTAACTTTTGATTTTTTTGACCAATAACTTTGAAATATTGTATGGGTGCTTTACTGGAGGCTGATGAATTTGAGAATTCAACAATTTTTAAAAATTAAATTTTGTTTGGTGGGGACCAAGGGGATCCGAAAATGTTTTTCAAACTCTTACTGAAAACTTGCATGAATGCGTTTTCAGGGGTGCTGAGCACGAATCTGAAATCTTTTCCAATTCAGCTTTTCGTTAGCTCAGTATACGTTAAGCTTACAGATTTAGCTTATACTGAGCTAACGAAAAGAATGGAAAAACAGATTTCAGATTCGTGCTCAGCCCCCTGAAAACCCCTATATCCAAGTTTCTATATTTAAAATTCTTAAAAATTGTTTAAAATTTTAAATTTTTGAATTTTTGAATTCATCACCCTCCAGTATGCATCCATACAAAATTTCAAAGGTACTGGTCAAAATATCCAACGTTAGGGCTTGGGGCAAAAGCGCAAAAGATTACGGCAATTTGGAAAACCGAAAATCAAAAACATAGGCACCAGAGTAAAACCAACCTTATTTTACAACTGGTTTTGAGGCTCCACTGTATGCCTCTTCTTCAGGCGTTTCTTCACACGCTGCTGTCGCTGTTCGGGGTAAGATATCGGGGATTCAATTTCGGGTGGGAAGGAAAATTTCAAAAGTTCACTATGGTCGGGGCTTCAGGGGCCAGGAGGGCAAGACCTGGGGGGAGGACCGAAATTGCCGGGAACGTCGGTGAGAAGAAGAGGGGACTGGGGGTCCGGAGGTCCGGGGGACTGGAACTACCGGGAGGGTCGTGATTGCGGTTATATGTTGATTGATGTTGTTATTGGTAGAGTCAAAATGGGTCGTCCAATCCATAAAGTTCAATCAAGTATATATATATTAATTACTGTATTAAAGTTTCCTGAAGACGAAGTTATCCAGAAGAAGAAAGAGAAGTGGTAGATAAGTCAACTATTTTATGACTATCCTTTTGGAATCAATTGGGAGCACATTCTCCGTGAAAACAATGCCCCACCTCCCGGGTCCAGTGTTACTAGCATCCATTTTGACTGCCAATAGCAACATCGATTCGTAACCACGATCACGACCCTCCCGGTAGTTTTGGTTCTACGGACCCCGCAGCCCTACCCCCTGCCTCCCGCCTGGCCCCTGAGGCCCCACCCTACAAAACTCTGAAATTTCCCTTCCTGTTTGGGTCCTTCGCCAGCTGATCCCCGAGGAACAAACAGCAGCGTGTGAAGACTCGCCTGAAGAAGAGGCATACAGTGGAGCCTCAAAACCTGGGCTTATTCTAGTGGGGAGGGGGTGGGCCCCCCCCATGAACACCCTTCCCCCCAAAAATCGTTCCCCTCCCCCAAAAATCGCCCCCCCCCCAAAAAGTGGGTGCCCCTTTTGGTACCAACTTTTACCCTGAAAAAATCGCTGAGAAGGCCAAATTTTCAAACATTTTCCGGCTTCGCCGGAAGTTTTTAGTCGATTTTTGCCTATTTAAGATTTTTGCACTGAAAACGAACTTTTTTGGCGATTACTATAAAAATAGCGCTGTTTTTAGCATGTTTTTAGAAAAAATTTGAAAAATTTTTGCCCCCCCCAAGAATGACTCGCCCCCCCCGAGGGCCCCCCCCAAAGAACCCCCCCCAAGAAAAATTCCCTAGAATAAGCCCAGAAAACCGGTTGTAAACTAAGGTTGGTCTGCCTCTGGGTGACCATGTTTTGATTTTCATCTTTCAAAAGTTAAAATATATGTTAATGGAACCAGAATCTACAAGTGTATACCTTATTTTATTTTTAAAATAGCGAAACATTCATATATTTTTAAAATAGCGAAACATTCATATTTGTCATTTAGGCTGCTTTCGCTACTGTTGTCCTCATTGTTATTATCGCATATGTGTTTAATACAACAAAGCCAGGACGATTGCCGCCGTCTAAGCAACCTGTGTTTTACGGTCCCAGTGTACATGGACGCTGGAATTTCAATTACTTTTTTGCGTTCTCCTGTGTCTCTCAAACGTCCCCGATTTTTTCCTATGTCTGACCTGTGAATACTCCTGTCTTCTTCAGAAAGCCATCCTCTGTCCCGATTCAGATATGCGGAATACTGTTAATATCCGGACGAAGGGCATGATGCATGCCTCCTACGATTACAGCAAGCACTCTCGGCGGGGCCGTCGTAAGAAGAACGTGAACAAATCGTACATGAGGATTCCTGACCGTGAGGCTAAAGTGGTAGCATTAGAGCAGGATGTTGAATCAGCCCGGACGAGATTATATGAATTGGAATCACGAGAGGGCTCCAATACTCCTGGCTCCAAGCGACATCGGAAGGTCGAGAAACAGCGCCAGCTCCTCCGTGGGGCTGTGTCCGAGTTACGTGAGGAGCGCAGGCTGTTGAAGGATTCAAGGAGAAAGGTAGGCAACAAAGGCAACTTCGTTTGGACAAAGGTTTCGCAATTGCTTAGTTTTGATACGTCGAAAAACTTATAACAGTATTCAAATGGCGTCAAGAAAATGAAGTAAACGCTGGCCAGCAGGCGGATCCACGACTGATACAAGGCATTAATCACAAAGAAATAATGAAAAACGCCTGCCTGCAGTCACTAAGGCCGTAGCCTTAGTCCGAACAGGAGAGAGCCAATGGGCGCTGTGAGCGCTCACCGCGCCCTTTGGCTCTCTCCTGTTCGGACTAAGGCTACGGCCTTAGTGACTGCAGGCAGGCGTTTTTCATTATTTCTTTATGAGTATTCAAATGGCGTTTACATGACGAAACATTTGTTAAGACTGGCTACAAATGTTATGGAAACAAATTTTGAGAAGCTCTGACATGATTAGGGCAGTGAAAAACAGGTCGGAAAAAGCGGAAAAAAACCGGGAAAAAAGTACTTTTTCCGCTCGACTTTTTTCCAGAAAAAAACCAACCCTATACCCAGGACATGGAACTCCCAGGGGCGGGTCCCGGGCAGCATTTTGGATTGGTGGTCCAACCTAATTTTTCCAAATTCCTGTGACCAATTTTTTGACACAAATGGGCAAATTTGCACTAGAAATAGCCAACAATTTTTCCTCCCATAAAGGCGGCCTGGATCCCTTGGATGCCACCATATACTCTTTTCGCCCTTGCACACTTCAATAGCTATATAAAGAAGTTTAAGGCTTCCTCTCGGTTTTGCAAACTCACCATTATCTATATTACTTTTTCATGCTCCGGAAGTTGTATATTGTATATAAATTTGTCATATGAAGCGGCGGTTCAACCTAGAGAGAGAGAGAGAGAGACGATGTACGCACACTTGCGGCTGTTTGCAGTGCGCGATGACGATATTTCTTGTAGTTTTTTACTTTTACATATGAATATCGCGTTTTAGGCGTTGAGCCGAGCCAGGAAACGCGAACAGAAACTTGCGTCTGCTCCCAATGCCCAGTCTGGCTGTGGTACTTCTGCTGCTGCTCCTGGTAGCCGGAAATCTGCATCAAGCGGGCATTCCATATTGGTTTGTGATTCAGCTTCTGCTTCTTTAGTTTCTTGTTGAAATATACTTTTATGAGGATTTAACGGACTGGGCCTTTTTATATTGCTGCCAGCCGGTGAAAAGGGTACTGGCCTGTGAAAAAGTCCACCACAACAGAAGTGCCAAAATAGCGAAAACAGAGTATACGTATACATTCGGAGTATACGCCCGACTTTGGGGCCTTGGCACAGACCCTAAATTGGCCAGGTGCCAAAATGACAAGAAAAAGGTTGCACAGTTGGATATTGTCTATCAACATATAACAGTAGTACTGAGCCAAAATGCCCACAACGTTCCAACACTTTGATGCCAATTAGCGTTATTCACGTAGAGAAAAGCAAACGCAAACTGTTGCCAAGTTCAAAATGTTGAAGTGCCGATTTCGAACCAAAAGTATGATGATACTTGTAGTGGGAGTACTTTAGGATGGTAACATTTTACACCACCCGAACCTCGCGACGCGCCTCTGAAGGCTGTCATTGGGGTGTTTTGTCTTATTATAGGGGTCGCTGACCCCTATGATATATGCAAATATTGTGTTCTCAAAGTGCAGCTGAATGTAGACACATTTTGTTTACGGTAAGGGAATTGTAACTGATGTAAACGGACCCTAGTGTAACTGTACTTGCCATCTGTACTCTACTGTATTACTAACTGTACCTTGCTTGGGAACTTGACAATTATTGCAATATCTTTAAGATGTCTGCGGACTTCTAAGGTCTTGTCTATTTTTTACAATTTTAGAGCAGACCACCAGATGTTGCTGCTAAGATCAAATCATCCTTCTTCACTGGAAAGAGCAACAACCCAAGACCAGGTCCCTCGAAATTATCTATCTCGCTGCCTGCTAATGCTGCCGAGAATTCGGTGCTCACTCTCATTATTACTTCAACATATTGGAAGTCTTGTATATATATATATATATATATATATATATATATATATATATATATATATGTATATATATATATATATTGAAAGCGGCCATAATAACCTGTTCTAAAATTAAGTCCTATCTTGATCTTGCAGCCTCACAGTCAGCCATATTAAAGTTTCATGTTCCGAGGGAGCATTTTTATTACTTTATTGTTATTGGCCTTCGAAACATTTGCGAACAGTTTCCGACCGATCCATGACATATGTCATATCCATTTGATACATTGTGAAGTTTTGTTTCAGTCAGACCATTCTGCTCCTTCAACGAGCAAAGCTCCTGTGATGCGTCGTTTGCGCAAAAGAAGGGCACCAGCAACTATGGATGGCGATGACTCTGACACCAGCGGCGGAGGAATGGTGTAAAGGGATGAACAATTCAAGAAAGTGTTGATGACGATTCGACAGTACTAGTGGCGAAGAGGACGAATCTGGAGAACCAAATGCACGTTTTTTAAAACAATTACGGCTTCTAAAACATATAATATAAAATTTCCAATTAATTTTGAGCAAACCCCTGTATA